>BMAO01012451.1:29043-99982 GCA_019973975.1 Trichonephila clavata
AAAACGTTCTCCCACGATAGAAGTTTAAGCTTCCCTGCGGGAAGCAGGCACTTAAAGAAGCATTCAACCCTCCAAGAACAAAAATAGAAGGCGAAAGAGGGGGGGGGGAAGCGACGAATCCAGATTCAATCTCAGCAGTGGTGACAGTCATGTTCGTTTGTCGAGACTCCGTGGTGAACACTTCAATCCTGCCTTTGCTTTACAGCGACACACCGCTCCACAGCCTGTCTGGAGCTCCGATTGCACTAAGAATCCCTCTTTCAGCTGTTGTAGAAGAGGCTTGTATGATTCTGTGACGACATTTTCTTTCAACATGACAGCTGTCAGAACATAATCATCAGAAAATGGGATAAAGTAAACGCAAATTTGGAAAAATAATAGCATGGAAAAAAATGTTTATTTCACAGTCGAGAAACTATAGAAAATAAAGAAAAAAGGCATAGAATTTATCTTTTATGAAGGAATTATTTACCTTCGATCATTAAGACCAGTACTCATGAGTACTTGGCCTTTCCTTTAGAAACGCCCATTTCCCCCTCCCAAAAGAGGGCGCTTTCATCGTTTTAGAGTTGAAGTTCGGAAATGGATATCAGCAATTTTGGCTTTAAAAAGATATATACCTGTTATTTATACCAAATTATGGAATATCTTAGGAAGGTTTGTAATTGCTTTTCCAATTGAGGAGTTTCAGCACGTTTGCCAAACTCCAAAATAAAAAAGAAAGAAGAAAAGGCTAGACACTATTAACCGAGGAGATATTTAGAGATAAACCTGACACGAAATGTTGAAAATTTGTTATTGAATCCCAGATTCATCCCTCCCACTAAAATAATTTGTTTGTTGCTCAGTTAACTTATGTAACAATTATTTTATGCATTCATTAAATTTTGATTTAATTAATTAACGTGTTTCTCAAGTTTAAACACTGTACTTCACTGCAATTAGAAATTTAAGTCTTTTAAAGTAAGTAGCTCTAAACTTGCTGTCAAAATCACATTTAAGTTGACGAATTTCCAAAAATTTAATATTAGGTAAGTAGGGGTCTATCCAAAACTGAAAAAAACTAGCAAGGGATCTATGAGGCAAAAATGTTTGGAACCTCTGGTGTACAATATTGGATAATTGCTTTTTCACGCATGTTCTAAATCATTCAGAGCTTAACACTAACAGAAACATGCAGCAGACATTTGCCTGTATCAAACAAAGATGATTTTAGGCTCTTAAATATTTAAACACACATCCAAAGGTTATTTATCGAACACACAATACGAGATTTTCTGCAACCGACAGACGTAACAAACAGCGGTCGTCCACCCTCGTTAGAACACAAGATTTCGTCAAAACAGTCGGGGTGAAAACTCGTTAACATCCTTGACGAATGAAGATTCTTCTTGTTAAACAAATGAACGCGTCAAAAAAAAAAGCAACGTGTCACATAGAAACGAAGACCTTGGAACAAGCGGTTATGGAAAAATAACTTTTCTACCTTTTCTTACAAAGGAATCAAAGTGCTAGAGAGATACCTGAAAGCAGTGGTCTTCAAACTGTGTTTCACGAAACCCTGGGTTCCATAAGGCGTACCCAGGGTTCCGCGAGTCAAAATAAAAAATTTGAAAGCAAATTACAAATGTGTATGCAAAATGGAATCACACACACACACATGATCCCCATGAAGTTTGTATAACTACAAGTATCTAAAAAAAGCTCATCCCCAGTCATTAAAACTGAAAATTTTATTTATACATGATATAACTTGATTTTGTAATACTTTTTAACTTTTATTATAACATAATAAGAGAATGTTATAGCATTTTTTCTTTGGATGTGTACTACTTATTAGATTGTGAATATTCTTTTGTTCACTAAACCGAACTCTACGAAATAATTTATACACGTTTGTGTAATATTTTACAGAACTAAATACTTTTCTAATGGAAAATGCATTTTTTTTTTTCATTTGTGGAGAAAAACACCTATAATGAAGAAGAGGAACAACTTTTCAACAGATTCACCGTTAAAATCTAAATTTTAGGTTGCAAATTTATGCAAAATGCACAGGATTTCTCATATATTGTATTGTGTGAAAAATATGTCTTTCGACATAAGTAGCTACAAAAACCAAGTATTAAAAAAAAAGGAAATGCGACTGGAAATAATTTTAACAGATCTAGACTGTGAACAGTTTGTGTAAAAAGGAGGGCGTGATAACCCTACTGGGGGGGGGAGCATACAGCGAAAAATCGAAAATTAAAGATTTAAAATAATAATCAATTTATTAAAATAATTTACAATTTAAAATAAAAGATAGATAATTAACAAATGAATGATAAACAAGTTTAAAAGTTGATAATTAATAAGTTTATACAATAATGTATACTCTATACTGTAATTTCACACGTTTATTAATTTCAATAAAATTTTTTCAATTTTAATTCAATAAAAAGTCACCCACCAGAATATTCTGTCCTTGGCACTGTCTCCTCCATTTATCTAAACACTCAACGTGCAAAATTTTCTTTACTAACGCGTTTTCTCACTCTACTCGAAGATGCCCCCCGTAAAGATTTTCTCTTTATTCTTCAGAACAGAGGAGAGCTAGCTCAGTAAGATATCAAATGCTTTGACTGCAACGATCTTCCTGTCATCTTTTTCTATTGATTCTATCATCTTTTGCTTTTTAGAAATTGTTAAGCATTTTCTCTTTTTAAAAGACATGACACTACCTTCGTGTGATAAGGCGACACTGAGTGGCCAAGGTTTATCGAAATTAACACGTAGCGAACAGCCAACTGCTTCATCGGCCGCCATCCAGGCACAGGTAGCACCTTCACTAGGGGCCCCTGCGTTTTCTCGAACCATACGAAGGCGCCTGGTTGAAGGACATTTGGGATCGCGGCGCCCATTACGTGTGCTGCCCTTGACGCCCACCATCGATGCCTCCGTTTAGAGTGGTGCCACGTACGAGGAAACTGGACTGCAGCGGAATTGAACCAGGTCAGCTTTAGCGACGAATCCAGATTCAATCTCAGCAGTGGTGACAGTCGTGTTCGTTTGTCGAGACCCCGTGGTGAACACTTCAATTCTGCCTTTGCTTTACAGCGACACACCGCTCCCACAGCTGGTGAGATGGTATGGGGTGCCATTGCCTACAATACATGGTCACCCCTAGTATTGATCCGTGGCACCATGATAGCCAAGCGGTATGTCCATGACATCCTGCAACCCCATGTGTTGCCACGCATGCAACGGCTCCCAAAAGCCATTTTTCAACAAGACAATGCTCGGTCTCACATGGCAAGGTGTCACAAGACTGTCTCTGCACTGTTGCTACCTTTTGGCCTGCCCGATCCCCAGATTTGTCTCCAATCAAGCATATCTGGGATCCTTTAGAACGGCGAGTTGGGCATCCCACGAGTTTGAACGAACCAGAAGCAAAGTTACAGCAAATATGGAACGAAATGTCTCAAGACGTCATACAAACTTGTATGCCTCAATGCCCGATCGTATCGCATCGTGCATTAACGCTAGAGGTTCAACAGGGTATTAAATCCTCCGTTCTTTTGCCTTTTTCTCTGAAATAAATGTAGGAAAGGAGTGCAAGTTTTCTTTTACTTCTTTTGATTTTTATTGTAAGAGATGGCACCACTAATCGAAACCACGTGAGTTTTAGCTGCGCGATACGATGAGACTACATATTTATAAAGGTGGCAGAAAGAAGAAACTGGGAGTTGCATCAAAGCTTGAACGAAGGAAATCGCTCTCTCCGTTGTTTTGAGAAAGAGTACGTGTTTTCGGAATTAGTATGGTGTTATCTCGAATAATTTAAAACCCCTTGTAAATAGTTAATGTTTTAGTTGTGTTATTAAATTAAGTTATTTTAACTCTGCGTGCTTATTTTAACATTAAAATCGAACCTTCCCCTAGACGCCGTCCCACAAATTGGGGGCTCGACCGGGAGTTTTTTAAATTATTCAAAATTTTATCTAAGAGCATTTTTTAAAAGTTTTACCTCCTCATCGATTTTTGATTTCCTGAGTGGTACATAGACCTTGCCTTGCATCAAATAGAAACCCGGCGAAGCCTTCAGCTGGATAAGAAATTTTACGAGCGATACGGAAATACTTCAGCGAGAACAGTCAACAAGAAAAAGGAGTCCATTGACTTGGTTAGAAACACGGAATCTTGGCGAATTTCCACGTCAGCTACAGTCAAACAAAACTGGAAGCCAGCGACTCAACGAGATACTGAACGGGATTACCTTGATCATTGAGGTCAACACTGACGAGAGAACCTTTGGAACTGCATCGAATTGCGAGTTATCAACACGAAACAAGATTTCCTGTGTCATTGAGGTCAAGGTAAAGTGTCTTCAGAATTACATTGAATTGTGCAAGTATCCTTTTTTTTGGTATTGTGTGAGTAATAGGCGAAAATTATATAAATGAATGATTTTTTGTCTGTATATTTCCTGTTCTGTGAATCTGAAATTGAATTTTGAAGTACTAGGTACTATTATTGGTTTAATTGCAGACATAAATATTAGATGTTCCTTCAGTTTTGGATTAATAACTGAGTACTTTCTGTGTTTTTTCTTAATCTATTTTTGATAAATGAGAGGAACGCGTTTTTTTTTTTAATAAAAAATAAAATTGATATTAACTGTAATACTGTTGTGTTTTGTAAAAGGATTTAAGTTCCGGGAATTCTTTAAAAAGTCCATTTTTGTCTATAATTGTTTATAATTGCATCTTATTTAAATTATCTTTTGTTTCATTTTAAGTGAGTAAACTTTTTGCGTGTCATTTTAATGGTTTTGTCTCATTTAACTTGGGTAAAAATTTAAGTTGTTCTCTGGGTCACCATTCTGAGTATAAAAATGGCATTCTTACTCGCGAAAAGGAAAGAGGATTTGGTGTCACTCGCCGAGGATTTGGATCTTACTATCGAAGCAGGTATCACAAAATTGAAGTTAAAGGAGCTGATCGTAAAAAGCCCAGATTACGTTGAAGACGATGTTAAAAAGATGCTTGATAGCATAGTGGAGGAACGTACAGAAATGGCTGAGAGAGAGAGGGCTGAGAGAGAGGATATGCAAAAGGACGAGAGAAAGACGAGAGTACGAATTAGAGAAGTTGCGAATACAAGCACAACAGACTGCCGGTATGCCGAATAACACCGAAAACGTTCAAGCATCGAATAAACTGTTTCACGAAACTTTTCATAAGTTTAATATGAAGGAAGATATTGGTTTGAATCTTACCTTATTTGAGCGTCATGCAGAACTAACTTCCTTACCGAAAAAAGATTGGGTTAAAAAACTTATAGGTTTAATACCCGTCGAAATTGCCCATCTGATCGCAAGAGAACCAACTGGTAAGTGTAACGATTACGATCATATAAAGAAGTTGCTCTTACAAAGATTTAAATTATCTCCGGAAAAATTTCGTCAGTTATTTTTGTTTCACCAAAACTCCGATGAACGAACATGGCAAGATTTTCAACACGAATTACAGACGCATTTTGATGGATGGACTTTGGGCTTAAAAGTTAACACCTACGACCAATTACGAGAATTAATCATAGCCGATCAAATGAAGAAGAGGGCGCCGTATGATTTTCAGGAACACTTTTTGGACGAATGGTCTACTATTAACTCATCTATTGAGCTAGCGAAAAAATTTGAAGATTATGAGGACGTCCGAAGAACTATAGGGCCAAAGCAGTTAAACTCATTTGCTAAGAGATCGAACAATAACGATAATTGTTCTCGAAGGCAAGAACGTTTTCACCTTGGAAATAATTGGAATGATAGAAAATGCTTTCAATCGACGAGAACTTACGATAAAAGAGTTAAACAGGTAACATGTAGCTACTGCAGGGGACCAGGTTACTATGCCGTAGATTGTACACAGCGCAACAAGGGTACGAAAATCAATAAATCTTCAAGCTCTCCGGTCCATATTTGTTCTCGAATTCAGCAAGACAGAATTAAGACCAGGAAAATAACCATCGGAAACAAGACTTTTGAGGCTCTAATCGACACTGGTAGCTCAGTTTCGCTCCTTCGTGAAGATGTAAGCAAAGGAATCATCGAGCAATCGAAGCTCTCGAAGGACATTGTCGTGTTATCTGGATTGGGAAAGTACGAAGTCAAAACAAAAGGATCGTTCCAACGAGAAATCGAATCGGATGGAGAGAAATATTCCGTAATATGGCATGTCGTGCCTGCGGTGCATTTGGAGTTCCAGGCAGTGATAGGATTGGACATTTTGGAACAAGCTTTTGTTGGCTTTGATAAAAAAGGTGTTTATTTCCGTAAACACGAAGAGAAGGTGTGGTTTGTGAATACACAGGTTTACGAGACAAGAACTGAAGACGAAATCGAAGTTAAACATGTTATCAATCCTCAAATAAGAAAGGAACTCTCTGAACTAATCAACAGCTTTACACCTAAGAAGACCGAAACGACAAATGTATCCATGAGAATTATCCTGAAGGATGATATACCAGTTTACCAAATAGCACGCCGTTTGTCGTTTCTGGAGAATCAGACCGTCAACAAGCAGATCGAAGAATGGTTGGATAAGGGAATCGTGAGACCAAGCTCTTCTGAATATGCAAGTCCAATCGTGTTAGTCAAGAAGAAAGACGGTACCGACAGACTATGCATTGACTATAGGAAACTGAACCGAAAACTAGTCAAGGATCGCTTCCCTTGCCAGTGATAGAGGACGTATTGGATAGGCTGCAAGACGCCAAAGTGTATTCCACGTTAGACTTGAAAAATGGGTTTTTTCATGTCGACGTAAACGAGGATTGCAAGCATTTCACCTCCTTTGTTGTACCAGACGGGCAGTTCAAATTTAATAAGGTACCTTTTGGTCTCAGTACAAGCCCAAGCGTATTCCAAAGATATGTGTACAGCATTTTTAGGGAATTCATGCGAAAAGGCATCGTAATAATTTATTTGGACGATTTGATCGTTCCAGCAAAAGATGAGAAAGAAGGTTTGGAAAACTAAAGAAGGTGTTTGAGGTCGCATCCAGATATGGGTTGGAGATCAAGTTTGAAAAATGTTAGTTTTTAAAACGAAAGGTGGAATTTTTGGGTCACGTTGTCGAAAATGGAACGGTGCGCCCTTCAGTTGCAAAAACGATAGCTGTCAAGAGGTTTCCTGTACCAACGACTGTCAAACAAGTCCAAAGCTTTTTAGGACTCACTGGCTATTTTCGAAAATTTATTCCGTCATACTCTAAAATAGCGAAACCTTTGAGTGATTTAATTAGAAACGACAATCGATTTGTCTTTGAACGACCTCAAATAGAAGCATTTGAAAAGCTCAAGCAATTATTGACTGAAAGTCCAGTATTAAGTATTTTCCAGCAGGGAAAAACAACCGAATTGCACACGGATGCAAGTTAACAAGGCTACGGAGCCGTCTTACTCCAAGAGGCAGAAGATGGAAAATTGCATCCAGTTCAATACATGTCTAAGAAAACTACTCCGGCAGAGGAGAAGTATCGCAGCTATGAACTTGAAGTTCTTGCTGTTGTCAACGCTTTAAAGAAATTTCGTACCTACCTTATGGGAAATCATTTCAAAGTCATAACGGATTGCTCAGCGTTTCAAAGGACTATGGACAAAAAGGATTTGGTTACTCGTATAGCGCGATGGGTATTATTGCTGGAAGAGTTTGATTATGAAATTGTACATCGTTCCGGCCAGAGAAAGCAACATGTGGATGCCCTTAGTAGATATCCAGTCGCAATAATTACTAACGATACTCTAACTGCAAGATTAAAAAGGGCACAACAAGAGGATGAATACACTCAGAGTCTAAGGTCACGGATTGAAACAAACAGCAATTCAGACTTTTTCGATAAAAACGAAATACTTTACAAATATGTTGAAGGTCGTGAATTGATAGTTGTACCAAGAGATATGCAAACTGAGATAATTAAGTTAGCACATGAGAAGGGACATTTCTCCGTTGCCAAGACAGAAGGAGTTGTGAAACAAGAATTTTTCATTCCCAATTTGAGCAAGCAGGTGCAAAATGTAATTGTTAACTGCGTGCCATGTATTTTGACCAACAAAAAGAGTGGAAAAAAGGATGGATTCCTCAACCCCATTCCTAAAGAGGATGTGCCATTAAGTACTTATCACGTCGATTTTATCGGACCTTTGCCTTCTAATAACAAGAAATATCAGCATATTCTCACAATAGTGGATGCTTTTACAAAATTTACCTGGCTTTATCCCGTTAGATCTACTTCCGCAGAAGATGCTTTGGATAAATTAAAATTACAACAAAAGACTTTTGGTAATCCCAAGAAAATAATAACAGACAGAGGTTCTGCTTTTACTTCTGGAGCTTTTGGAGATTATTGTACTAATGAAAACATTCAACATTTGCAAATCGCCACCGGAGTACCCAGAGGGAATGGCCAAGTCGAGAGAATACACCGAACTATTATTCCCGTTTTGACCAAGCTGTCAATTGAGGAGTCTACCAAGTGGTTCAAGTTCGTAGACCAACTTCAAAGAATTTTAAATAGTACATTTAATCGTAGTACTAAGTGGTCTCCATTTGAATTATTAATTGGCGTCACCATGAGAAACAAGGAAGACCTTCGCCTGAGAGAGTTACTGATGGACGAAATGATGGAGGAATTTCAAGAAAAGAGGAACCAATTACGACAAGATGCAAAGAAAAATATCCAGAAGATACAGGCAGAGAATAAAAGAACCTATGACAGGAAGGCCCCTAACTACCAGATGGGTGACTTGGTGGTCATTCAGAGAACACAATTTGGGACAGGTTTGAAATTGAGGCCTAAGTTTTTGGGACCATATAGAATAGTTAAAGTAAAACCTAGAGATAGATATGATTTAGAGAAAGTGGGTGATCATGAGGGACCTAAGATAACAAATTCATCTGCTGATTTAATGAAATTTTACTCACCATGATGATGTATTTTAATAAAAAGCGTTTTCTATTCTTTTTAAAAGAACATAATGTGTATTAATGTGTTTAGCTTTCTTTGCTATTAATATTTCATTTTTGAGAGTTGTATCCTTATTTTTAAATTTGAATGTCTATATTGGAATTTTTATCTCCGAATAATATTAATTTTCCAGAGGCCTATATTTTATTGTATGGTATGTGAAATCACTGAGGTCAGTGATTCCCAGGATGGCCGAACTTGTAGGAAAGGAGTGCAAGTTTTCTTTTACTTCTTTTGATTTTTATTGTAAGAGATGGCACCACTAATCGAAACCACGTGAGTTTTAGCTGCGCGATACGATGAGGTCATGTATTTATAAAGGTGGCAGAAAGAAGAAACTGAGAGTTGCACCAAAGCTTAAACGAAGGCAGGTCAGAGGAAATCGCTCTCTCCGTTGTTTTGAGAAAGAGTACGTGTTTTCGGAATTAGTATGGTGTTATCTCGAATAATTTAAAACCCCTTGTAAATAGTTAATGTTTTAGTTGTGTTATTAATAAATTAAGTTATTTTAACTCTGCGTGCTTATTTTAACATTAAAATCGAACCTTCCCCTAGACGCCGTCCCACACAAATGATCCTTTTTCTTTGATTTTCCAATCACTTACTTATAGCAGAGTAGTCATTACGTATGTAAAATTTCGTTTCCTTTTGACGACTCCTTCTTGGTGCGCTAATTTTTTTTGTCCATGAGTGTGTATAGTAGCAGAAATATTAAAATGATTGCTCAAATATGCCATTATCAGCTGCAATGCAAGCATGAAGCCAGGCACAGAAAAAATTCTAGCACTCATAGGGAAAATTCCTGGTATCTCACAATCACCAGTCGCAATGCTATTTCTAGTGACAAGTACCTCTGGTGTACCTGAATGGACATCTCATACCTGATACTTTTGGCTATTCTCAGAGAAAAGAGTAACCACGAGAGATACAAAAAAACTGGGTGGTTCTAAAACCAATGGATTTACTACAATTGTCGGCAATTCCGCACATAAAATTCATAGAGGGTTTTGCAGCATTTAAACACTGCTTCATTTCTGACACTGAGCCACAGTCGAGTGAGTGAGATTTATATTAACGTAGTATTTTAAAGCAACACGAGGGCTATTGGCGTTGAGCCTCGGTCAAGTGATGAGGACGACACCTGAGATGAAACTCCCTCTCCTAACTTTAACACTACACAAATCGATTGAAGAGTTCTGTAAGACGTGATGTTGGCATAACTTATTTCATAGGAATTTCCCAATCTGATGAGAGTTGAATGATAAAGATTTTCCTAATAATTTGCATCTTTCGAGTGGTTTTGAAAAGGACTTTCCCTTTTGATCAAAGTTATAAGAGTGCATTTCTCTTAAGATTAAAATTTAAATGGATCCTCATACATATTGAAAACTTCCTCAAGACTCAGGGATTGCCTTTGGAAGTTGACGACTTTTTGGAACCCTTGATCTTATAGAGATCTTCATCTCTTGTCATGAGTTGACGGATGAACATTTAAAAGATAGAACCAGTCATTTTTATTTTATAGTATTAAAATATTCAAAAGTTAAAATTTAATATTAAGAATTTAAAATTATATGAGCTACGCATTACAACAGGAAAAAAAAAATTATAATGCTGCAGCCATTGCTTTGTTATTAAGTGAAAATTATCTTTGTTTTTAAGGCTCTATATTGACGATACATAGCCCTGTTACCAGGAGCTAGTAAGCGGTCAGCTTGGTTTTTTTATTGAGGGGTTAGCAGTCCCAGTTATCGGGAAAGTGAAGAAAATTAGGTAAATAACGAACGCTTATGCTTAAAGTGTTTGGGAGAATGATTGAAAAGCGATGAGAAAAATAAACAAAGGGGAGGCAAAGGAGATAAACTAATCAGAAGCGCAGGAGGCGGAGCACCGAAAGTATGAAATCCTAAAATTTTTCAATCGGGAAAGACATAATATGATCAGCATGACCAAAGTGAATAGGAGCCCAAAGTAGGTTAGCATGCCAAAATAATAATAAAAATGGATAAGTTGACCTAAAAAAACAAAGATGGAATGGATGAAAAAGGTTACGAGAAAAAAATACGAGTGCTTTGGAAATTAAAAAAAAACAAGATATAATAGTTACAAAAATAAATTTAGCCAGTAAAACCGACGGAATAGGGGACAGTTGAAATTAGGGAGGTTTTAATGGAAGTGACCACTTTGCAGTCTTCTAGGCAAAATTTTGCTTAGAGTTAGGATCTGTAAAAATTATTTGCTTTAATGATATGATTTTTTGGCTCTGTTGAATAAAAAACTTTTCTAGACTATTTAGTTATAAATTTTTCTATGGGTTCAATGTTTAAATCCTAGTGAATATTAGTATATACCAGGACGTGTTTGTCATAATTCTAAGGATTTTGTTTTGCATGATTTGGACTTTCTTCGTGTGGGTTTTGGCAGCGGCTACCCACAGGGGTGTTATAACTGGGCGGAAGATTTGCTTGTGGAAAAAAACTTTGTTATTTAGTGACAGTGACAACCTTCGACGGATCAGCGAAGTGCTGGGGCAAATTTATATCACCAAATAAAACAGCACGTATTTATTTGGCCTTGGTAGTGCGGATGTCAGACCAATTATTCAAATTGTTCTTCGTTGCATGGTATGGTCTGGTAGACAAAATTTCTAGAGTGAAAAATTTTCCAGTCGGAAGGTGAGAGATTGGGGACCAGAACTAGGTTTGACATCAATTAACATTTCACCATTTTTGAATCGAGAAAAACCACTGCATAGCCCTTGAGATTTCCCCATATCATCGTCTTGCACGCCGTTTTTAACATTTCAACAGTTTCTCACTTGTTCCGAGCAAAAAGCAGAATTTCACCCTCGCTTGTCGTTCACGAAAAATCATCCGTTGCAAAAACGAAGATCAAAGAAAACGTTTATCACTATAGTCTGGCGAAACTAGTGCTTGCCTTCTAAATTGACCGTACTTTGCTTACTGACTCAGAAATGTTACGTTTTATGAGCTCCTATCGGTAAAACGTGGCACTACAAAAACTTTACCCAGCAAAAAATTAGTTTGGTCTTTATTGGGTGCCACCTCATATAAGTTAGGGGGAGCCTAAGTGCTGACTAGTTATGCAATTTTCTTTCATTTAAAAAAAAGTTGAGATTTTCTTCAAAAATTCAAGTAAAAGGAAAAATAAATTAGATGAATTGAATTAGAGGAATATAGTACGTGGTCTGTTGTATTAGGGACCTCAGTCACAAATTTCTGTTTTTCTGAACGTTCTATTAACCATATTTTCAATGTTTGTAAAAAAACTTAAGATTATTTCCCAAATGGCTTTTTTTTAGATTTAACGTGAACCTGATGTCCTTTTCAATGTTTGTAAAAAACTTATGATTAATTATTTCCCGAATGGGTTTTTTAGATTTAACGTGAACCTGATATCCTTTTCAATGTTTGTAAAAAAAACTTTAGATTATTTCCCGAATGGGTTTTTGAGATTTAACCTGATGCCCTCATTTCTCATAAATCACTGGGCATTAGTGGTCTGTCTTGGATATCGAGCTGTTTCCGGCATTTTGATATTTGTTTTAATAGCATGTTCCCAGACTGAGCAGGCATGTTATCCTAGTCTGAGAATCAGTATAAGTACAGAATTCCGAGAAGATTGCTTCCGATTTTGTTATATTACGGCGCCCAGAGGCTCGTATAAGCTGGACTTACCAGATTTTCTGGTAAAAAATTTCAATCCGCCAAGGGGGATTGTGTGTCCAGGGTGCGAAATGAGCTTAAATCGGTACTTATCTAAAGCTATTTTCAATTTGGAAAACCAGCCTTCTAACTCCATAAGATATCTGTGTAGAAGTGTGTGATAGTTTAATTCTGCGAGTTGAACCTGTATTGCAGTGTCTGCATACATACAAATAGTTGGATGGTTTTTAGTACACCGTTCACATATATATGAAGTGCTGTTGGTCCGAGAAGTGAACCCAGAGAAACTTCAACCGGGATCGGTTTCTTATTCAAGAATGTGTTGACTCCGAGAAAGAAGTTTCTATTATAGAGATAGGAATATAGGGATTGCCTTCTGACCCCCATATTGTACTGGGTTTTTTATTTTGACGAGGGTTTATTGCAATGGGTTTTTTTATTATTATTATGCCCATCACTTCAGTTACACCCTGTACAACAACGTTTGTTTCTACAGTAAAAAAAAGTCAGATAATTAATAAACTAATACTATATTTAAAAAAACAGTGCATTAATTTCTCTACATTCTAAGCAAATTCAGCAAGAAAGTTTAATTCACCATATCTAAAAATGTATAGTCATAAATAAAAAGGTGGGGGAGGTCATCTTGAATTTTTACAATTTACAGCACAGTTGGACATCTTGGGGACTCCAACAAGATTTCGCTTTACGATTTTTGATGAAAATTTGCGATCTACAATTCTTAATATAGATGTATATAAGTACATGTTTATATACATTTAATTCCTTTTTCTACGTAAATATATTGATATAATTATTGGGTAGTATTATATATGGTATTCACATTCCAGGAGTTCAATTTCCATATATTTTTTTAACACACCAAAGTTCCCTAAAATTCCATACAATTATGAATGGATTCAAAACCTATATCACAACTTCTGGAAAGTTTTTTAAACTATTTTTTTATCAACCTTGAAAACTATAATTAAAATAGTAAAAATCTTATTAATTTTTTTAAAAAAATTAAAGATATTTATTTTATACAATGAGGATATATTTATAATTCCATAGATATTAACGATAAAATTCAAATTTCAGAATTATAAGCTTAATGTTACAGATTTCCACAAATTTTTACTTCTCATTGAATTAGTTTTAAAAGTAAACTATAATAATTTTAACATATTATCTATATAAATAAAAGGTTTACTTTAATGTAGACTTGCTAGTAATCATTACATTAATAATGATTTTTATATTCAAGATATATAGATGATCTCTAATTGTTTTTAGGTAAAAATACTGTATCTACTCCCGTCAGACTGACCACCTCACCGGAACATCTGCTCATGCACCTCAGGGCCCAAGGTCACGTATACCGAGATGGGCAAGGTAGGCCTTAGTCCTCATGGGCTGTTGTGCCACTGAGTTAAGTGTATATTTACTCCTAATATTAATTATCTTAAATATTTGAAACATATACATATATATTAAAATGAACAATAAACCTCTCAAAACGGATTACCTTGATGTAACTTTGTGTACTACAAATAAACCAAATAGTAAACATAGTGGTCAAATGATTTGACACCTACCACTAACTTTCACTCTTCCTTAAGTTGCATCTATAGGAAATATTCATTAATATGTTTGAAAAAGTACTTTACAAAGAATCGGCTCTTATCGTTTTTACTCTAATCTAAGCCGCACTATTTTTCCCAGTGTTAATGTAACTGAAAATGAGTTTCCACCCCTTTCAAAAGGAAAAATATAACAGTCCATTCTGGCTAATTGCATAGATGACTTTTGGCCCATTCCATAGTTTATCTCCAATATTCAGTCTATCCAAAATATAATTGTGTGCTCGTATTTAAAAATTTTTATCTCTTTAAATCACCTACACATCAAAGTACGGAAAAGGAGGCAATTTTATATACAGAAAAAAACCGAGACAGTTAAGCGGTCACTCAAAAATTTGACATGAATTAAACAAGTATACATTGATGGCGTAAACAAAATATGATTTTTGCTTGTAACAGCTCTTTAATTATTCTTTAAAAAAAGAATTGAGTTTTCAAATGTTGAATAAAATTAACCTGTATGCTCTACCTGTTGCCTTCTTTGGATGTGGTAACTGTTTCTCATGCTTCCTGTCCGTAATTGGATCCTGATTCCCTGTCACCCATTATGATCATAGTAAGCACATGGTTTAACAATTGAAGAATAAGTCACCAGGACGAGCCTGTTGTGTGTGTGGCCTAGAGTAGCAATACTGTCACAAAGTGAGAACGGCATATGGCTTGTTGGATTTTGGTCTAATAAAAGGGCTCGTCATTCCTGAAGGTAAGAGCTCTACTAAGATAGTGCTATGTTACTCAATCCTCATTCAAAACCAATCATCTGGTAATAAGATTAAAATTATAATGTTGATGGGTTAACTAGTATAAAATCAAAATTACTTATCAACAATGAACTTAGAAGCAACTTCATCTTTTATGAAAGAAAAGGGCCATGGATAAAAAAATATCTTAATCTACCTCCTGTTAGTCAGCTAGTTTTTGAAGATTTTCTTTGTCCTGGCACAACAATCAGAATTTATTACACATGTTTCTAGTTATTTTAGAATTATCACTTGCATTATTAGAGGAAGGGCATGAAAAGAATCTTGTCAGCAATTATCCATGTTTAAGATTCCTTCAGTAAACAAAAGGGCAAGTATGAAAAAATTAAACATTTCGATTAAAAAACTTTTACATCAAGTTGTTAGTTTCAACACGACTTTTATGAACCATTGACATTTCTTTTATAGCTACAATATAGATCTAAGAAAGGCATTGTTAAAAAGGTTAGAATCTAATACTTTTAATTATAAGGCATAAGACTAAAATAATCCACTAAAATCGCAAATAAAGAATCAGATTTATTCAAAAAGAAAATATTTTGAATCTGATAAAGGAAAACATGAGAAATACAATTAAGATATCTTATCTACAAGTGGAAGTTTAACATAGTCAAATATCAATACAATTTTCGCGAGTCAAGTATCAAAACAATTACTTAAGGCTATCTTTGTCAAATGTACAAGGGCCTGAACTAAAGGCAAAGCACATTCAGACAGAAAAATCTCAATTTTCATGAAAATATGCAACATTATGATTCATACATCTGTTTATAAATAATGTCTTTAAAACTTAAAAATCTAGCATAATAATTTCTATCTTTACATTTAAAGAAATATCTTATTTATAATTACAGTATTGGTGACAAAATGGGAAACATTTTTTACCAGAAAAAGATCAGTCAACTTGAATAAAAATGAAGAGTATGATGCAATATGTGCCCTATATAGGATAATGAAGCCAAAATATAGTATTACTGTTGGAATACTTTCTTAATCAGAAAAAATCCTTTAAATCTGAGTCCTATTCTTTAACATTATGCCAAAGACAGCCTTAAAGAGAAAAAAATTCCACATACATGGTACCACTTTTAATCCTTGTGGCATGAAAGTTCAGAAAAAAAAGACACATAAAAAACCTTTTCTTACACAGTGTTTTGAATATTTTGAAAATAACATTTTTTTTTCCAATCAAGAGCTTGAAATTTGTTTTTACTATAGAAAACTTAATATATTTAAAAAGAAATTCCTCAAGTTTTGGTTGTAAGCTGAAATAAAAAGTGGAGCGATTAAAATTTGAATGAAAAGTAGTTAATTTGCAAATAATAAAATTATATACTGTTTTATGTGAAACTACATACTAATCTAGAAAAAAGAATGAGATATGCAAGCGAGATGAATAAAAATAGAGAACTAGGTCATTCTTCATGCACACACACAATTGATGTTTCAACTTAAAATAAACTAATATGGCATACATATCATTTTGTTCATATATTGAAGGATTACTAAAACTTAACTAAATAGCAGCTTTTAAAATATTGGAGATTTAAGAAATATTTCATTAAAATAAAAATAGTAGAATAGATTTGCTGTTCTCAGATTTGAAGTATTAACACATATAAATACCCATTTTTTATAATTAAAAATGCATAAGAATGAAACAAATCAAAGATAATTAAAACAGGAAAATAATAAGATGCTCATATAAAAAATATGTTTTAAAAAAATTGCACAGAAAATCTGACACAAATCTTTATTATACAAAACACTGGGCTTAATTCTCAAATTACTTAAAAAAAAACGGGGAGCGGAATTGTAATTTTACATAATCGAAACCGTACAGAATTTTCCAGTTTAGACAAAAATTTATAAACATATTCACAGAGAAAGCCAAATAAAACTTGTTTTCAATTTTCCCACAAGAATTAGCATAATTTACGAAAGAGCTTTAAGAAAAATACAAATTAAAATACATGATTAAATTTGCAACAGAAATTCGAAAGAAAAATATAAAGTTTAACATTAATTTAAAAAATTAAGTAATGAAATATGAATTGGCATACAAGTCTAAAATATCACAAAAGTCGAAATAACCACCTCACTCAACATTAAAAATATATGAATATTCCAAAATAAATCCACAATTCCTTTTAAATACATATAAATTTCCAACAAATTTTTTGCGATTCCTTCAAAAATATACAAAATTAGTAAAGCTTTGAATAGATGCTCCAATAAAAAAATGTATTATTCAGTATTTCAATTTTGTCCACTAAATACATCTGAAATACAGAATTTGAGATTTGCACATACTAAATTCTTTATATTAATCTTAAGAATAACAATTGATCAGTACCTGCATTTTTATCACACAATAAGATTTACAAAATTTTAACCATTTGATACTTGTTTTCCTAATTATTAAACAATATGAGTAGAAAATGCAGATATACGTTTATGCAAGATTTCAGGTTATATGTACACATTGGATTGTTAATTACTATAACAAGGTCAGTAACATAGATAATATAATTTTGAATGTCAAAATCTGTTCCAAGTCTAATTTAAAAATCAACAGTCAAAAATTATCATGCAGTAAACATACAATTAATGTAATAACAAATAATCACTTGATGCAGAAGAAAATAACATGAAAATAAATCATTTCAATTGTATGATAAATATGAAATATATGTGTATATTTTTAATTTCCACAATAGCAGATAATTGTGGATTGCAGTTTATAGAACTAATAGTTGATGGGTAACCTGAAATCAGAGTTACTCCCCATGTTATACTGATAAATTATTTCTCAAAAGATTCAAGATACATATATAAATAAAAACAGAATTCAAATGCATAGAAGAATGCCAATAAAAATTTTCAATTCAAGAATGAACTCTTACTGAAATTTCAATTTATAAAAATACACCCGAAATATGGAAAAAAAAGTTTCTGAATTATCTACCTTTACAAATGGAAAAATTTCCGATTTATCTACCATGATCTGAAATTTATGGAGAAAGTCGATTATTTTTCATAAAACGCTCATAACTATTCAGCAGTAACATCTTTTTGAAAGGAAACAAAGTGTTATGCATAATTTTTAAAATCAAATTCATTTTTAATTCCTGTGTATAATATACACCAACTACACATTTTTCAAAAAAAATTTTTTTTAGAGCATAAGAGATTTTTAAGATCACCTGTGTCAAATATGGAGTAATTTATTGCACTTGGCATATAAACCATAAAGTCGCTGATAAATACAAATCTTTACAAACCATAGTTAAAAATGTTTGCATTCATTTCCAGTTGGAAATAAATACATTTTCCAAGAATGTACGTATTTTAAAAAACTACCTACAGTTAAATGAACTTTAAACAAAATAATAAATAAAAGAACTTAATGATAAAGTTTTTCATGTATCAGTACATAACTTACAATTAATAACCAATGAATAACATTAGCATGACAAGCTCTACAAGAAATGTGGAGCTGATTTCTCTGCTAAATTACAGTTATATATATACACATACAAGGATAAATGATTTTTACAGTGGACATGCAATCAGCAATTACTAGAAACATTGGGCAACTAACTAATCATACAAATTCAGGAAGTAATAAATAAATCACGCATTTTAAGGGAGAAAACCCCTTGACACATACAATAATTAGACTAGCAGAAAATGTGTCAACTTTAAATGTTTGAATTGAGCAAAGGACTGATATACTGAAATCATAATTTAGCATATACACAAATATTGCTTGCATGCTTTTCAGGCAGTTTGTTAAGCAATGAATTGACAACTTATTACTGGCCAGTTTAAAAGTATAATTCATTAATAAGTGATGATTACAATGTCATTTAATACAGATTATACATTTAACATCTATAGATGACTGTATTAATTTTCAACATCATGCATAATTATTTGTAAACTGGGGGGAAAAACAAAATTCATGATTTGTACAATAAAATGCATCATAGGAAAGGAATTAAATTTAGTTGAATAACACAGATTCAGGATCTTGATTAGCCAGTTGCTTAATGTGTCTAAGCACATCCTTCTTTGTGATTATTCCAAGTAAGCGTCTGAAAAAAATAAAATTTGACTCTTCTAAATACCCCCATGCAGATATATACAAATACCAAAGTTAGTGAATATTAAAAATAAAAATATTAAAAAAAAATTGTATTAATGCATTATCAATTCAAAAATATGCATTAAATAATATAAAAACAAGATCAAAAAATTTAATTTAAAAATATTTTTGTCAAACTTCAGATCCAGTAAGAACTACACACAGAAAATCCAGCATTGCCCTAAGCAGATAATCAAGAATTGATTTCTGTTTGTAAACATACCATTTGGTATGTTTATAGTCAAAATTATTAAAAGCATGTATAAAGTACATTTCTCTTATCACAAAGAGCAAATACCCAATAAATGCATTTTGAATTTGTCTCATTTATTAAATTTAATCTACATGAAATACACAATGTAAAGAATCAATACTCAGAACAGAACATTTAATATCAAGATTTCCTTTCACACATGAATATATATCGGTTGATGTAATAATTTTATATCCTACATTAGACAACATTACATGAACGCACATAATTTCAATGACAATGTTTATGCAAGAGCAAAAGAAAAAAAATTGCATTAAAATCCTCATGAAATATTATAAGCTCTAATTACCCATTGTGTATAACCAATGTTTGTCGAAGTCCCAGTTTGCGGAACATATCAATCAGCGTCTCCATTGGTGTTTGATCCGTTACTGTAATAGGAGCCTGTATATAAAAAAAATCCATTTAATTTCAAGTATATAAAATAGCTCATTAATTATTCAACGTACATGTTAACATAAAATGAAATCAATGGATGGTATTCAAATTTTCACAAGAACAAAACTTTCTATAAAGAAAGGATGTCAGTTATAAATGAAGAAAAGGGGCAACTAAAAAAACCATTAGGGGAAAAAGGTTGCATTTCCTCACAAAATTAACATGAAATAAACAAAAGAATCTGAATTCTGAAAAAGTTACATAACTGAATTTAAAAACTGAATACTTTGAGTGAGTGTGGTATTTTATGGCACAAGAGCCAATGTTGGCTATACAGCACCATACATTTGTAAAATGTTTTAAAAGGTTAATAATAAACTTAATTATAAAACACATGCACATATATAAAAGTTCAAGTTATAACACAGTATAAAACAATGTTAAATTAAATATAATAGTTCAATTTTATAAAAGCAAATAGATTTTGGTGGGGTATTTCTCCCACCAAGTTGGGTACAGTTAGATGAACTAAAAAAAGGTGATGCAGAAATGACTAAAAAAACGGAACAATCTACTAAAATGCGTCAAAATGAGTACAAAACCTTGCATGAAGAACATTCAGGAGCATCTTCCCTCAGTAACAAATGCCTGTGTGTGAAGCGAGTATGACCAATGCGAAGGAGAGTCAGTTTGACATCGATTCTATGCATTGGCATCACAGGCCATGTTCCTATGACAGGTTTCACAGAGTGCAGTTTGTTATCCAACTGCTGACTCCATGTTGAAATATGATATAGGATGGCGCACTTCATGTCTGAAAGCGGAACTGGTAACGGCAAATTGGTCATTGCCGACAGAGCCAAGCTTGCTCATTGCCAATGATACCTACATGGCTAGGTATCCAGCAAAATGCTATATCAAAACCCTTGCTGTACAATCGACTCGTAAGGTAATATACATATCACAGGATGAGAGCGATCGTTGTAGTTTTCAAGCGCTTCTAAGACAGTCATGCTTTCATTATAGATTCAGTATTTACGAGGAATACTGGAGTTGATTAATTGAAGTGCATGGTACATAGAGACAGCTTCCGCATTGAAAACGTTGCAAGAAGTGTCGAGCTGATAACCATGCATATAATCTTCAATCACAACTCCGCAGCAAACGTGATCTGCTCGTTTCGAAACATCTGTGAAGATGGATGAATAACTACTATACCGAATGCGGTGGTAAGCAAAGATGTGCTAAAAAATGACAGGTGTTACAGTGGTTTTACTGTAAGTAGCAAAAGGGTTAATATAGTGTACATGTGGCGTATTCTATGGTTGGAATCTCAAAACGCTTCTTTGCTGAATGTCCACAATAGGTAGGTCGAGTTCGAATACCAGAAGCCTTATCCTATTCATAAACGGCCGGGCATCATAAAGTCTCTTCATGCTGGTACTCATATACACATTTTGCAGAGGATGTGAAGGTACGGACAAAAAATAATAGGCAAGAGACAGCTTCCTCCGTTGAAGATCCAGAGGAAGCTGGTTGCAATCAGCGTAAAAGCACAGGTGATGTACGAAACGCACCAGAGCAGATTTTTAATGTCATATGGTGGACAGGGTCAAGTTTTTTCAGAGCAGAGTTGCATGCAGATGCGTAGATGACACAACCAAAATCCATGTGGAACAGTACGATAGATTGTGACACTCGGAGCAGCGACCTTCAATCCACTCCCCAAGAGGAGTTATGAGGTTGAGGAAATTTTCATCATCTTCCACAAATGTAAAATAAGTGGAAGGAAAGTGAGTCAGCGGACGAATAATTACTCTGAGGAATCGTACATCTGGAACTACTGGAATTTACGTAACACGGATGCGTATTTCAGGGTTGGGATGAAGACCCCTTTTCCAACAAAAATGCACACAGCAACTCTTGTTTGCAGAAATATTGTGGCTGTTGGTATCACACCATTTAACTTAATTGTTTACAGCAGTTTGTAATTGTCGCTTAATCATGTGCAAGTCCGAGCCTTCACAACTTATCTGCAGATCGTCCACCTATAAAGACGCCTGTATAGAGGGCGATAAAATATTTAAAATTGGTGATATGACAAATGAAAAGGATGACACTCAAAATGCTTTCAAGAGGAACTCCCTCAGCTTGTATAAAGGAAGCAGAGAGAGTGCCACCCAAACAAACTTTAAAGGTACGCACATTTAAAAAAATTTTATATTAAAAATGGGTAAATTCCCATGAAGACCAAAATTAAAATGAGTGCAGAGAATCCCATAGCACCAAGTAAGGTCATATGCCTTTGCAATATCAAAGAATATAGAAACCAAATGATTAATCCAGACAAAAGCATTTCTAATTCTGCTTTCCAGCATTATGATGTTGTCTAGGTGGACCTTCCTTTGCGGAAGCCATTCTGAAACAGAGGAGTGAATGCATCTGTTTTTTTTCCAGTAGATTAAAGAGATGGGCATTGAACATATGTTCCAGTGTTTTTACAAAGGCAGCTAGTGAGGGTTATTGATCGATAGCCGAGAGGATTCTATGGATCTTTTCCAGGTTTTAGGATGGGGATCACTGACTTCCTGCCAGTGAGTAGGATACACCTGCTTTCTCCATATTTAGTTGAATAGGTAAAGGAGACTTACTAGTGAATCCTCGTTCAAATAGCGAAGCAGTTCATAGTATATTCCCTCAGGACCTGTACTAGTATTGTGGGCTATTGATAAGGCCCTCTTTAATTCCCACATGTCAAAGTCACAATTGTATGGTAGAGGTTGTCGACACCTGAAGTTGATAGGTATCCACACTAAACGATTCTTAGTCACCTGAAATGCAGAGCTATATGAATCGGAGCTGAACAGGCTCTTAAATGTTTGGCCGATCAACAGGGGATGAATAAACAGCAGTCGATGCTTCCAATATCGGGATGGTAAAGTACCAGTAGAAGCCATTTGCTGCTTTAACCTTTCTCTACAGCTGTTGATGATGAAATGGAAGAGACATACTGGATCCAAGATTCTCTCTTGCTTTGACGTATTTTACAAGCTAACACTTTCACACGTTTGAACACCATGAGATTCTCAGTTGTGGGGTACCTCCTAAAAATACTCCCCGCCTTCCTTTGTTAATTGTTGGCAGGCAGAATTCCATCATGGTTTGCACAGCTTCTAATGGGAGTTCGAAGTCTTAGGAATTGCTGCATTGGCAGCATTCTTAATAGTTTCAGAAATTTTAAATCGGCATCATCAACTGTCCCATCTTGAACCATTATGCTGGTTACAACTGCTAGCTGTGTGAATTTATTCCAGTCAGCACAATGAAAATGATATGTGGGAGGGCAACGTTGTGCAACCACACCCAGAGGCGGATTAAAGTAGTCGGAGGCCCCTGGCGGTAAAAGGTTTGAAACCCATAGGCTCAAGAGTCGAACCACTAAAATAGTGAAAAGAGTCCCTTTAAATTCTCAAAATGAAATGTACTGATTACAAAAAACACATCGGCTAAAGAAAAATCTTAGCCGCATACAAAAAATTAAAAGCTTACAGTTTGATTTCATTGGAAAATTCAATTATTTTTACCAAATCCATTTTGTCCAAAGCATTTTATTCTGTATATAATATGGCCATTTCTGTATGTATATTTGGGCTTTGGGGCCCAAATCTAAGCTTGCAGGGAGCCCCAAAATTCTTTGTTACACAACTGGTGGAATCCATCCCTGGCGGCTGCCAGGTCCGACACCCACTTAATCCGCCTCTGCCCGCACCATTAACATGACTCAGAAAAGTGATCACTGTTATGTAGATCTTGTTCTACCTCAAAATTCAACAATGGTAGCAGAGTTGGTGAACAAATGGCAAAACCGAGGAAGTGAAATGTCCTTGTGGGTGCATGAAAATACATTTTCTTGTCGTTGTTGAGCAGACAGTGATCAGAGATCAACTGTTTGATCTCTCTTCCAGGAGAGTTGGTATCATCATGCCCCCATAGAGGGATGTATCCATTTTAGTCAACGAATAATATAAATGGAGCTGGTAATTGAATGACTAACAGATTCAAATCCACTTGTGGCACAGCATCATCGGGTGGTAAATAAACATAGCAGATAGTGACTAAAGAATGGATGTGAATCCACAGTTACAGCCTGCAATGATGTGTGCAGTGTGATGACATTACTGGGATAGAAATGGTACGTGAAAAGGCACATGCCTCCAGTTGGAGACTAATTGCCATTTACATCCCGTCCTACACAATTATAACCAAGCATTGCCGTGGTACTCTTCAGAAAAGTCTGAAGAGCAAGGCATGCAGGCTGGTACGTGGATATGATGGATTAGAGATCGTCGAGAGTCTTCAAACCATGGCAGTTTCAGGAAACAAAGGGGGCCATTATTGGGTCACACTCACTCCTCCTCCAGAGCTAGAAGTCAAAGGAGCCAAATGAAAATCCACGAGAGCAACGTCATCTTCTAACGCATGAAGTCCACCACATCTGGTTCTATTGTTGGGTATACTTTCTTTGGGATCCTTGTGAGGGTTGGTTTTTGATCCTGTTGACAAGCCCTTTGACTCTGGTCTTGTGGACGAATTGCTCTCTGATCGAACAATTATTCTTTTTGGTCCGAGTTGGTGAATTGTTTATTGATTTAGCAATCATCTTCAGTTTTGTGGTTGTTGGAGGATCAGAGCTTTTGAAATGTTCTGGGCTAGTCTGTGTTGAGTTAGTTGTAAATGTTTTTTTTACACCAGCTATAGCTTAGCTTTTTCCAGAGACTGGCGTTCGTGACAAAACACGGCACACCTCTGGGCAGGAGATCTTTTATTTTAAATGCTGTGATTTTTTTCTTGTCTCCAAGTCTAGGAAAGGAGCGTGAGTAAGCAGAATGTTCACCTTTACAATTAATACATTGGTCCTTAATGCAATCTGCACTGTCATGGCCCAATTCCCCACAACGAGGGCAGGTAGGCTGGCCCCACTGGCAAAATGGAACAGAATTTTTTTGAATCCCCAACTAAATAAATTCAAATGAAAAACACAGAAAATAATAGAACTTAACTTACCAAAATAAAAGTAACCGTAAAACAACCCCTAACTGAACTAAATATAACTTTAGATAAGTACCTTAACTTAAACTCTAAGCACACATTTGTTTTCTTTTCATATAATTTACTCAGGACCTCAGGGACGTGGTCTCCTGTACTCACACGAAGACGAGCCCCTGAGAGGAAAAAAAAAAGGAAGAAAGGATAAATTGGGTAACAAGGAGGGTCGAAAATAGAGAAGGATTGGGGTATCCCGGGTTCGTAAGACCCATGTTTATCAAAGATAGTAAACACCTTTCGAAAAGAACAATAAGGCACCTTGGGATTGTGACCCCCATCCATACTCATCTAAAGAAGATGAGCCCCAAAGGGGCTGAATATTTTGATGAATCTTGCATTCTATTAGTGACTTAATTTGTTTATATGAGAATTAACTACAAATTCACGCAACACCACTTAATATACAAAATAGACTTTTAAAAATATATCAGTAAAATAAGAGAAAATAAGAGTAATGTTTCACTTTTCCCAAAAATACTCAAAGAAATGTGTTTTAAATTATTTATTAGTGTATTAGTCATTCAACTAAAACATGAAATAAAGAACCATCTAAATTATCAACAAAAAATACTTTCATTTCTTAAAAGTAGATCACTCTAAAAAAACACAAATAGACCGCATCATAAAATGCAATTCATAAAAATTTTATTATGCCCCAGAAAAAAATATACATAATTTATATATATTGTAAATAAATTATTCACTTGTGAAACACTCTTCAAATAAAAGCCAAACTAATTAAGCTAAGGAGATCAAGTAACGAATAAATACCGAGTTAAATATAACGAATTAATTCAATCTTTACTTTTACATGTAACAAATAAATACTGACCAAATCCAAAATTCTGCGAAGTTTGACTGGCGGAGGACCTTGCCATGGCGTGGGTACATGACTGGTAAATACAACTCTGGAATTTCTAACAACACCCTCTTGAGTTCTTTTCGCATTAGCTTTAAAGATTAAGAAAGAAAATTTGTCTTAAAATAATACGAATAAGCATTTAATTCAGGAATTTATGTAAGTACAAAGATACTATAAATATTTATTAGGCAAGACTTTAATACAGGAGTAACAAAGTTTAAATTTAGGCATGTAGCAAAATAAAGAATATTTTTTATAAAATAGGATTGAATAAATCAGAAGAAAATAAATCAACTTAAAATTACTTATACAAAATTAATTTAACAGCTTACTAATGGCCAGACTCAAGTCTCTTCTAAGGACAAAACCAACTAAATATTGAGATTCAGTTGATACCACAACAGGAAATCCATTATGATCAGTTGTATTTAAGAGTGTTTCTGAAATGTAAGAAACCTACAAGTGAAAATTTTAATACTAAAAGAAAAAATGGAAAATTTTAAAACATGAACGATTTTGAAGGGAGAGGAGGAAAAAAGATAATGCAATATAAAAAAATTACAACACCTACAATTTGAAATAAATTTGGTTTAAAATATTTAGCAAAAATAGTTTCTTAATGATACTTTTACATATATATAACTCTGTGCATTATATTAAAACTACCATAAATTTCAGGATGATTATTTTGAAAGTACAAAAACATTTTTAGAAGTTCAATCACTACTTCCAGGAAAATCTGATGGTGTAAAAGTCATTGCAAAATGACAAAGCAATACATATCCATTTAGTCTGTAAATGTTTGCATACTATGTTGAAGTTTTCAAAAGACCAAAGAGTTCCTAAATTTTTTAATGCACGGATAATGATACCACTAGTAAAATTGTAAATAATTTTAATATTTAGAACACAGTTTAATATTGTGTAACTTAATTTGATTCGCAGAGCACAAAGTACTTATAAACGAAAGTAATAAAAAATCCTCAGAAGATTCATTTTGTATTTAGTTAATTGATAATTAGAATTAAAAAGTCCATGTGCAATATAAAACTACCTTTGACTAGATTTTTTGAAAGAAAAAAGCCATAACCATAAACACATTAATAAGATTTCCTTTCATTAATCAGGTCTTAATATTAATGGTCACCAAAATTACTAAATAACTTTCACAAGCTTTTCGCTTATTTATACACACATATATTGAAAAAGAATGTTTTGCATAATTCATTGAAGGGTACAGTATTTTACAAAATTAAAAATATTAAGTTATGGTAAAAATAAAAAATATTTATAATTCAACTTTTCAAACATCAGTTGATAAAGGAACTTCCCACAAGAAACTTCTAAACCAACAACAATAAAAAAAAATACCTATATTTTCAACAGTCATACTATCTTGGGTTATAACACAGAGAGGTCCTTCATTTCTTCTGCAACAAAGCATTAAGTGTAAGAATATATATCTATATACACTATGCTACATATAAAAAAAAGAAATATAGTCTTTAGTAAGCTTTTAAAATTGATAAAAATTTTGATTTCAGCTAATTTAATTAAAGCTAACAAAAGAATGTTTTCAAGGGGTTAGCTAGCCAATTAAATAAAATATTTTTCCTTGATAATTCAATTCAAGGTCAGTACAAACTGAATACTTGCATTATTTGTTCAAGAAAAGAGAAATTTACATTTTCCAACAAATTCAAGGATTTGTATGCATTTCACAACAAAAGAATATAAAATTATGTTTTAAGGAAAAAATACCTTTGAATTTTAATTTCTCTAGATCAGGGATGCACAACCTATAGCCCCCGGGTCAATTTTGGCCCACGAATGACTAATATAAAAGAAGAGTAATCTCATATGGAAGTAACATTTTGTTTAAACAGGGAAAAATCGTAAACGAAAACAGTAGTACAGCGAATAATTGTTTTACAGTTGTTCATTAAGTTTTTTAAAATTTAACACGTGGCTTTTCAATATGTTTCCTTCATGGCTATCTGCGAGTATGAATTTTCGTATAGGAGAAGTTCTCGGATGTGATCATCGGAAGCCATTATTTCTTCCATCGCATGATCCGGATGCAGAGAAGGTCGAAGAACAAATGCGTGCCGGAACATTCTCGATTCGAAATAATGCTTAGCCAATCAAAAGTACCTATCGAATCCACGTTTTTCTTCATAGTGAGCATTACCAATAATAACTTTAACTGCTACTTAGCTGCAACGATCATTCTTTTAAACAACCCAGTGGTTTTGCTAGTAGATCGGGAATGTTGAAATCACTGTCACAGAACGGATCTGATATTCTTTTTGATTTCGCATTTTTAGTCTAGTATCATTTATTTATAAAGCCAAAAAAATATTTTAGATCATGAGAGAGAAAAAAGGTGGATCTTCAAAATTGGAAATTTCAAGATGCATGGACAGATAAATATTGTTTTAACTATTACAATGATACTTTAACATGCTTAATATGTAGTTGCAAGATTGCTGTGGCAAAGAGTATAACGTAAAGCAGCATTATGAAACAAAGCATAAACATTTTGCGTCTATGAAAGGATATGAACGATCGCAAAAAATCGATCAACTCAAAAAAACTTTTAGTAGTCAAGCAAATTTTTTAAAAAAAGGTGCAGTTAATTTTTTATATGTGAAGTGAGCTTAGGTGTCACTGAAATTTTTGATAAAGAAGGGCGGCCATTTACAGATGGTGATTTTGTTAAGAAGTGTTAGTTAATTGCATCTGAAAAAACTTTGGTCCTGAGTGAGTGATTTTGGGGTTTATTGGCGCAAGAGCCGATTTCGGCTATACTGCGCCAAACATTTGTTTTCATATCTGTGGTCTAGACGGGAAGAGAAAAAAAGAATGAATTGAATGACAAGAAAGAGGGTCGAAAATAGAGAAGGATCACTAGGGTACCCCGGTTTCTTGAAGCCCATGTTTACCAAAGACAGTAAACCCCGTGGGAAAAGGAAAATATCACTAGGGCACCTCGGGATTGTGACACCTGTACTCACCTAAAGAAGGTGAGCCCCCTGAGGGGACATTGGTCCTGAAGCAAAAAGGAAATTTGAAAATATAAGCTTAAATAGAATGACTATTGAAAGAAGAATTCAATAGTTGAATGAGGACATTGAAAATCAAGTAAAATCAGCCGCATCAAACCTTTTATATATTTCTTTAGCTGTTGATGAATCTACAGATCGAACAACAGTTAGCCAATTGCTTGCGTTTGTTTGTGGAATTGATAAAAAATTGTGTTACGGAAGAACTTCTTGGAATGTTTCCCACTTAAACACAAAGCTACAAGGAAAGAATTAATTCATTTTTCAATTGATAAATAACAAAGGCATTTAAACAACAAATTATATTTCAAAACCAGCTGAAAACTAAAAATTTTGCACACTTTCACTACTGCCAAAAAAATTTCCACACATGAAGATGCAGTGAATCTTGAAATCTTGTGCACTGCATTCGATGATCGGTTTTTAGATTTAAAAAAGTGTCAAGTAAAAATTGATGTATTTTTCTTTTCCATTTTCTGTTGATATAAATCTGGTGGATGAGAGTATGCAGTTAACCTTAATTGATTTACAGAATTCTGATTTTATCAAAAATGAATTCAAAGAAAAATCGATATTAGAATTTTTTAAAAACTTACCCGAGGATTTTTCGTAGTTAAAGCAAAATGCCGCTACATACGTTAAATTTTTTGGCAGAACTTACATTTGTGGGGAAACTTTTTACTAATGAATTTAAACAAATCAAAAATAAGAAATAGAATAGCAGATGAGAACCTTTCTTCAGTTTTACGTATTGCCACAACAAGCCTTAAGCCCGATGTAAAATCAATAACTTCAAATATTCATTTCCAGCCATCTCATTAAATTTTACAAATTTTAAGTACTAATTTTTTTCCAAAATTTAAATTGTGTTCTCTGTATAATTAGCGAAACTTTTCCTTTTTTATATAATTTCAAGTTTGCCACCTTTTTAAGCAGGAATTTTTTTTTGAGCTAAAGTATTTTAATCTTTCTGAAAGTGTTTTTCATCCATTTATCAACTGTATAGTGTGTACTTGAGTAAGTAATAATTGTGATAAATGCGTATTGTCATAAAACAGTGTTTTCACGTTTATAACATTTGCCGTTGCGTAATACTTTGGCCCTCAATATGATCCTATTATATTTTTTGGCCCCTCATCCTTAAAAGGTTGTGCATCTCTCTGCTCTAGATTAGTATAAACATTCATGATCATAAATATTTAAAAAAAATAGAATTTGAAATTTTCTTCTGATACACAATCTCTATAAGAAAGGATATATATATAACTAAAATAGATTTATATTAAAAATAATACATACCATCCATATTAAAATTAATAGTTTTATTTAATAGTAGGATATTTGTACAAATTTAGTTTTATTGCTTTTTTGCTTAATTTTTTCTGCATATTTCTTTTGAAATTAATTTCCTGGTTACAGAATGAGCCAATTTACATAACGTAAAATTGGTTTGAATTAAATTTAATATAAAATAGGATATTTCCATCAAAAAAAAAAAATACTACTTTTAAATTTTATGCTTAAAAAGAAATTACTGTTATTTCACAACATGTAAAATTTTATACATAAGTAATAAAAGTAGCTCCTTCAAAAAAAAGTTCTATATAAAAGATTTTAGCAGACTTCATTTACAATATAACAAACAATTTAAGTATCTTTTTGGAAGCATTACCAAGCACAACAAATTTCAAATTAAAGAAGGTGAGAAAATGCATACTTGGGCCTCATTACATCAGCAGCTAATGTTGTATGAGTGAATTCTTCCTTGCTGTCTAAAAATGGATAACCATTCAAATGGATATGAGCATCATATCTGTTTTAAGCATTGGTTAAGCAAAATAACATTTCCTTAACAGTTACATACTTCCCATTTTACATAATGAATATTAATACTTAAAGTTAAGCTCTAGATTATTGGTAAAATAAAATATATATAAATTAATTTTACATATCTTTAAGAAATTTAAAGTTAAGACATAATTCAGATTTTTGACCCAAAATATTAAAGAAAATTATTTAAATTACACACAATAAACACAATTGAATAATCAAAATACAGAAGCTGAGATTGAAATACATACATCAACCACTTTCATAAATTGAAATGAACTATTGCAGGAAATTTAATACAAAATTCTTTTAAGCCATTTTGTACAAAACACATTCACTTTCAAGGATACATTCCTTCCTTTCCAAGAGCATCTCCAACCCATTTGCTGGCCATAACAGCAGCCATTAGAGGAACAATATAATTAACACTTCCAGTGAGCTCAAACATTATCACCACCAAAGATACTGAAAGAAAAATAAGTGAATTCAGTAAATTATAAAAATTTTAAAGACTTTCAAATATGGAAAATGAAAAAAAAAAAAATACAAAAATGAATTACAGAATACCTGTCATTCTTGTCACTCCAGCCAAGCAAGCAGCAGCACCAACCATGGCATACAATCCTGGGGTCATACAGCTTTCTCCTTCAGGACAGGCCTTTTGGAAAATTCGTAAATGACTGTAGGACCTAAAATTATAAAAATGTCCCCAAAGATTTAAATGTATGAAACCTATATACCCTACAGAGCAAAATGTATGAATGAAGTATACGAGTTGACCAATAGAGAGGTTAAATTCATTTCCGTTTGTTATAATATCTAATCATGGAATAAAAACTATCAAGAGCAAAAATACAAACATTTAAAACTTTTGATACGATAACAAATTTGAAAGAATTTATTTATATTTCAAAAGAAAAATAATTTTTCCACTATAATGAGATTACTCTAATCTCTGACTTTTTAACACAACAGAATAATTTTTCCTATTGAACTGATAGGTATACCAATGTACAAGAATGTTATGTAATATATATGACAGACAATGAGATGAAAATTCTGCAACAGTAAGAGAAGATATATGTAGTACAAAACAAGTTGAGAAAATTTCTGAAAAAAATTCAATTTTATGTGGCTATATAATAGTATAAGAAAATGGGATCCATTAAACCAGTCTACAATGATTTATCATTTATGTTTAATATCGCTTTTTAGCACGGGAGATTTAATCCAATTGCATGAAAATTCAGAGTGTCATGGAAATTCAAAAATGAACTCCACCCAGAATAATTAAAATAACACAAAACCTTACATGAAATTTTACCATATGCTAATACAATCAATACACGATTATATAAATGAAAAATTTATGTAGAGAATATCTACTGTTGCAATAAAATGGATTAGTATATATAATTGACAAACATTAATTTAAAAAAGTAATAAATGAATATAACTCATGCATTTATTAAAAATAAATCGGATAGGTATAAAAAAAGAAATAATTTTATTCAACTATCTGTGATGGTAATGTTTGGCCTTCTCTGAAAATGAACTTGGTCATAGTAAAATTTACAGATTTTTGTATCTCTTAGACAATAAGTGCAATAAACTTTATGATCAGAGCTGTTATGACAGTATAAAAGTATTTGAAAATATGAAAAGATCATCAAGGCATCCATGTTCCCTGATGACAAAATTCTATATCTATATAATGTAGGCAAATAAACTCAAGACAGGGAAATCAATAGACATGATACTTAATATTCTTTTTTTTTTATCAGTACACTTCAAATGAGTCATTAATTCTGAAATATTCTGTGAAGCGAAGAAAAAAAAATCAAGTTAATATTTCATTTGTGAAAATTACCTCAAAAATTGAAAAAAAACCAGATCACATTTGAAAAGAAAGGGATTGAGAGCTAGAAGTTCAAAAGACAAATCTATGTCTTATTATAAAAGAATTGAATAATAATAAAAAAACTTTTATCTATATAGTAACTTACATAACTATTTGCTCCATACCAATTCCAACCATTCTGCCCATGATTGCCCCCATTGCCATGCTAGGTATAAACAAACCGGCAGGAAGCTACAGGGTAGAGGGAAAAAATGAATTTTTGCTTTTGAAGTTTTTAAAAAAATTTCAATAAAAAAGATTGCGAGACCTAATGAGGACAACTATAATTAAACAAGTATACAAGTTTTTTAAAACTGAAAGTAGAAATATCTATATATAAATATATATTATAAGTTGCTATTTATAAATGCAAAGAGATAAAAGTAAAATATTAAACATTTAACAGTCTAAAAACTAATCAAACACAAACTATTACTAGAAAAAATCATTATAAGACTGTTTTATGAATTGCTGCACGAACTAACCTTTATTCCAAAAGTAAAAATAGTAATAACTAATTTGAACACAAGAGCTAGTGATAATTTTGCCAAAGATTCATATACTCCACTGTTAGCTTCTGCCATTTCAACGGGGCTATTAACTTTGGTGAAATTGCGGTTGTAATCACTTGAGAAAGAAAATTAAACAAATTTGATATAATAAGTCATAAGTTTTAAGAATGCAAATAAATACAAATTTATTTTACTAAAAATGCCATTAATGGTACATATATACATTTAGTTTTATATATACTGAAGTATTTAAATACTTTATATATACTGAAGAGCAATTAGAGAGTCATCCAATACAGTGTACTCCCACCTTCTATCCCGATGACAGACTATTTGTCTCTGTGTGACAACTGGAAGGTGCAAGATATATGAATCCATAAACTTCTAGACTATCTCCCTCAGTTCACTAAGATTTAATGAAGCAGAGCCAAAGGTTAAACTTTTGATGGAATCTCAGATGATCTCGCAGGGACAGAGATCAGGTAACAGATGTCAGGGAAGCAAGATCATGTCTGTACAGTGTTATTGAATCATTAGGATTTAATTCAAAAGTGTCATGATGCACTGTTTCAAAGGAAGAGGTTTCGAATGAGATAACAGATAAATATGCTCATCAGGGATACAGCATCTGTGAGGATTGATTCAAAGTTTTGACCTACATAGTCTCCAAATGAGGTGGTTTTCTCACCAATATGAAGAGCACCCTGCTAGCAAAAACAATAATATTTTACACTTCTCAGACTACCAGTGGCATGTACTGAATTGATTCCGAATCTAGGCAACATTCCTGAGTTAATGCCTCTATTTAGGCCATGATGTGTGGTCCCCAGAGATGACCTCATAGAATGATGGCTTCAGTTCCCATACCAAAGAAATTATTCTGAAATGTATGGTAGTTAGCATTTTTTGTGCATTAGCATTAAATTGCCAACTGGTTTCTTGCATACTAGGGCATCTATCCACTGGCAATAGCCCAGCTCATCTACACAATATAATCCTCCACATTTAACACTTGCACAGATAGTTTTACTTGAATTGACATAATCATAATACACTTCTTCACATAATGGTCTGGGAAAGTCCTAGTTCTTGCACTTTTTCAGAGAAAGACTGCTTTGCAGACAATCAATTTGTTAAAGGATCAAATGCACCCAAGATCTTTTCATTTTACACAAACTGTGTCTGACTAACTTATTCCTATCACATTACAAACATATAATGTCGAAAGGTAATTTGCTTCCCCTTTACATAGCCGCCCAAAGAGCAACATTTGTTGAAGTTAATTTTCTAAATGTTCTTCAGTGCATGTAGTAACTATTCTCCTTTATAACACTTTCTACAAAAGTAAAGAAACTTCAAGAACTATCTACATCAACATTAGTAACTGAACAGCAGAAAATTGCAAATAACAAGGTGTACATATTTAAAATTTCACAAACTGCTTATATTTATAAAATTTTCTTTATGTATTTTACAAATATAAACTGTAGTGTCCATCAATCACATGAAATTTGCCATATGTATACAACAAATTTGAAATAATAGTAACATGTTTTTACATGAATTCTTTAACCCCTTAATTGCTGATTAAAAGTTACACGATTTGCTCCAGAATGCCTCCATGTTTTACATAGGCGCGTGTATGCAGTGTATTGGGAAAAAGAAAAGGCTCAAATAAGCTAACTTTTCTCCGAAATAAGTAAATCTTCACAAAAACTTACAAGGTAATTTTATTGATTCAAAAACTTCAGGAATAGTTTTACTGATAGCAGAGCAAAGAAAAGGATTGTATTTCGGAAAGACATCCGGGGCACACAACGCACCATGTGAGGGATACTGATATATACGCCAGCAGCAGTTAAAGGGTTAAAGTGGGAAAAACTCAAAGAAGGAAAACTAATACCAGTTTAAATGGAAAATAAAAAGTGAAAATTCAACAGTTATTCATAGAAAGTTATGGCAGTTTCAAACAAGAGCTAGAATTTTAAAGATAATGGATTTATTTAAATTATCATAATGCTCAATTCTTACCAAAGAGGAGAAACATTTGCTATTCCACACTGACTAAATAGCAATTTTATGAGATCACTGGTATTCATCCGTGTGTACTCATTAGGAAAATTTATGACAGCACTGATAAGGGTAATCAAAAGCACCTATAAGTAGGGGGGGGGGGAACAGAAACATGTTATATAAATGAGAACATTCAAGTTTACAGCAACAATTTAAAAACCAGCTATCATTCAAAAATAAACTATCAATTCCTGTATGTATATAAGCTAAATAGCTGATGAATTATTTCATGATCTTTATTCAAAATATTTACGATTTTAAAAAAGTATTTGCAACATCTTTAATGCACTATCAAGTATCCTACATTGATTTGTAGTTTAAATACAAATGGAGATGCACATTACTTTTTTTTATTTTCTATGTCAGGGGTGGCCAACCCGCGGCACACGTCTGAGTTGTAAGAGTGGCATGCCAAGACATACTGAAAATTTTTTAAAAATACTAATTTTTTTAAAAATTTTATTAGATGGCTGTCTCAGACAAGACAAAACATTAAAATTTATTTTAAATACACTTAATTAAATTACAATAGAAAATTATAATGTAGAATACACTCATTCACTGCCGTTTTCCAAAGGAAATGCATTCATGAGATTCTGGAATTTGAGGGAGCGTGTGTTTTAAAATATCTGGAAGAAAACAATGAACTGCCCAATGTGCGCTTGCTTCTCAAGAATGAAGATAAAGGCTTTGAGATTTAGCTTTTCTTACAGATACTAAAAGACATTTAAATAATTTAAATTTAACATTACAAGCAAAAGATCGTTCTTTTACCAGTCTTGATTGATCATTAATCTTCTTTTGAGAACAAACTTTTTTTATTTCGATTTTGGAGAAAGAGGAATTGATACAAACCTAAAACAACTCGATTTTGTTAGCATCTTCGAGAACGAATTATAAATCTACAAATTGAAGAACTACATTAAAAAAGTACCGACTGTTTAATAACTATTTAGAATTAAATTTTTCTTGTAACTTATTTTTATTTCATACCTAACCTAACTGATTGAAACTAAAAAAAAATTAACATTAAAACTCAAGTTTGTACTTTTGTCTTATATTTTTAAATTTCCACTATTTACACTTGCAAAAAATATGTGCTATTTATGCAAAAATTCCATAATTAAGCCTATAAGTAAAATTTTTCTCCTTTTCATATTCTTTTGTTTGCTGGAAAAGTTTGAAGTGAAATGCATAATTTTTTTTAGCAATAATAATTTTTAAGCAATATGTTCTAAATGCTTTTTGCTTGAAACATCAAATACAGAAACCCCAATAATGGTAGGAAACACAAATCATAAATTGATTGCTATAAAGTTTATTCTAATCATCAATACTCCTAACCAATCTGTTTTTGCTCCACCACATTCTGTCCCCTTTTCATTTACAAAAAAGAGGCTTTGTATTGGACCAACATGATTGAAAATTTGAGAATACTTACAATGTGATGAATATTGAGGAATCTTCCTTGCTTTAATCAGTTTTTGCTTGTGAATATTACACTCTCAAAGCTGTTTTGCTTCACAATGCAGTTCTATGTTATCTTGTTTTTATGTGACAACAATCACTATTTGCAATTTTAAAATTGAATTTTCAGAAAATCTTAAAACTACTCACAATTCCTTGAGAGCAATACTTTTTTCTACACTCATCTGTTGACCAAATCTGTTATTGCACACAATCACAATCTTAGTACCATCTGGTGTTTATGCAACCCATTTTTAACTAAGCCAACTAAAGTTGATTTCCAATAAACCTTCCTAGCTCTAAAGAAGCACAATTTATGATCAATGATGTTCACAAAAATTTTCAAATATTTTAGTATTTTGAATAGTTTTCAAGAATATTTTATTTAATATGAAACATTAATTCTTTAGAAATGTGCGAACAACACATTATACAGTTACCATGAACAGTTTCTTTTCATCTGGACGAGTTTAGTTTTTGCAAATACACATTTTAATACAGAATGTAATGAACACCTTTATAGTTATTCTAATATTCTGAATTGGAGTTGTATAGTCTATATATAATACAAATCAAGAAAGTAACCCTTTCTTAGGGGAAATGAGAAAATAAAATTTACCCAAAGTGTTCATGAAATGTAGGAAAAAACTTACCAAAAATGTACAGATCACAGCGAAAATTTAAACATTTTTGTAGTAAAAACTAAATAACATCAGTTTCAATATTTAACAGAGACCAATTGTTGAGCATCAAAAGAGTTGCTAATTATTCTTCTCAATCATTCTTTTTAAATTTTAATAATGTACTTTCAGAGATTTCAAACTATTATAAAAAAAATTCTGACTAATACAACTAACAAATTATATTGATTGAAAAAGGTTAGTCTTTGACAGTAAAAAAACATTAAAAAATACCAAACAATCTATCTTCCTTTAATATGCTATTAAATAATATTTCATCCAGCAAAATCATTTTCAGAGTAATTTATGGATATCAAGGATTCTGCAGTCCAAAGTTTAAACACTGATATCAAACACAGAATATTAAATGCTCAATTTAATAAGAGGGTTCCTGCTTTCACAATGTGTAATAGCTTTAAAATAGCAAAAATAATATATCCAGGTACTAGTATTAAAAATCTGGTTCAGAATAAATGAAAGAAAATGCAGACATATGAGACTTGCTTGCTTTTACCTCAGAAATAGGATACTGTCCAAGTTTTGATTCTTTTCTAAATTTGCACCAGCGTATATTGCATTTGATAAAAACAGAGCCCACAAAGCCCTGAAAATCAACAAATTTGGCAATTATATAAAAAAATGAAAAAGTATAAATTACAACAAAAAATATTTTACAACAGCAAAGTTTGAATATTAAATTTGACTTTAAGAAAAACATCTAAATGTAAGTACCCCAAGAATTCCTAAAAGAACAAATGGAATAAGTTCAAAGAAGATCCATGGTCTAGTTTTTTCAACATAAAACATGACTAAATGATCATTCCCAAAAGGATTAATAGAACGCAGCACAAATGCCGCGACCAAAGCACAAAAGAACGATCGCCACAAGGTTTTCAGAGGGAAGTAATAGCTAACCTAAAAGTAAGATTTCATAGTATTAATCATAAATAAAAAAATTTAAACAATATTGTATTATAAGAGCGTTTTAACAAATATTACAATCATACAAATTATTTACACAAAAGATTTAACATTATTTAACAAAGGCTAAAGAAGTAAATTTAGATTAAATATTACAAGTTTTTTCCTTAGACATTTAATAGCAAAACACACAAAAATTACTAAAAATTTACAAAGCTAATTCTTTATGACTAATTTACATATATAATAATTAACTGATAATTTCTGTAATTAGGAAAAATATTTTTATGATTCTATTATGATTATGACATGTAATATAAAACAATAATTATTCTAATAAATTAAAGCAAGTTTTTTCCCCCTAATACTTTTTGCCCTTAGCATCTATTAAATATAAATATTAAATAAAAATGTCAAAAGCAAATAATGTGAATTTAATGTGTTTTACAACTAGACAAACCACATTTTTTTACCCATTAAACAAACAAAGCAAACAAAAAAGAAACATGTAGATTAATATACATACTTCCTCTAAACTGAAAAGAACACCACCAATAGGAGCGCCGAATGCTACAGAAACACCTGCAGCTGATGCAGCTGAGAGTATCTAAGTGATAAAATATTTGAGCACTTATTCAAGGTTAAAAAGGATAAGGTTAATCATTAGGAAAATGATTCATTTACTTGAAATAAATAAAAAAATTAATTTAAAGTTTGCATAGTGATACAGTAAGCCAGAAATAAAAATTGAAAAATTACATTTGTAGCACATAATAAGAACACAACTAGAACTAAGTTTGCATTCTTTGAATTCACTGAAAAAGCAACATTTGAGACATACTTGAATATGAATTTGCAATAAAATGTCATGTTTAAAGATTATCACACCTTTATAAATAGCATATAAAATATCTATATAAATAAAAATGTAATGTGTGTTTGTTCAAAGCCGCTAATCTCGGAAACTACTGGAGCATTTACTCTAAAAATTTGACATAACGTTGCACTTGAATCCGGACGGGTTCTTATGTACTTATTATTTCGTAATTCCCTCTAAATTTTTTGAAATTTAATTTTTAAGTAATTTTTCGGTGTTATGACGTCATATGATGTGTATATATATTTATACTTTTTAATAAAAAAAATCATACCACCTATGCAAATGTTTAAACATACTGAAAATGTGCTTTCTTCTTAACCAGACTGAGCCACAGCAATGCGTGGCAGGGTACAGCTAGTATATAATAAACAGCTACAGAAATTGCAGCAAAATGAAAGACAGTTGATAATGCTTAATTTATTCATACAAAAGGGCAAAAACAAATTTTAATGCTAACCTCTCTTTTTTTAGCTTCATTTTTCCCATACTTTGGGAAAAGATATGAGAATATGTTTCCAATACAGCAAGAAACATGTACCAACGGACCCTCTTTGCCCAAACTGAGACCAGCAGCTACAGCAAGCATCATGGACACAGACTTCACAGTTAATGTCCACTTTCCTAAATAGCCGCGAATTATAAATCCACTTAAAATAGTTTTAATCTGAAAAGAGAATGCACAAAAAAAGAAACCTCAATATACCATTAAAAACATGAATACAATCACAAAGTACATTTGTAGTAAAATACATTAATGTTATGTTATGGTTGCATAGTTAACATTTAGAATTACAATAATAAAACAAATTAATTCTTATAACCTTTAATAAATTTCAAGCCTTTCACATCATTTGCATGCTAATGCCATCTCAAAATTTAAATATCAGAAAAAGTAACATTACCAGAAGCAAATTTTGTACAAATAATTTGCTTGTTCTGAAAAATGCATTAAAAACATTTGAAAAAAAATAAAAACAGATAAATTATTAAAATTTAACGATCGCACAAATAAATTTTTAATTCCTAAAAATTCGTCAATACTTCAAATTTTGTTGAGATTTTAAACAAAGAAAATTGTGTACAAACAATATAAGCTAACACAACCAAAAATAAATTAGTTGATATTTTTTTTTATACAAAAAATATTCATTTGTCATCATGACTAATTGCATTTTAAGGAAACAATTCTTTAATTAGGCATTTCAGATTTAAGTTTTCTTAAAAATAAAGAACAAAAATTTAATTATAAAATGAAAATAAATATTTATTTTAAACATACAATGGCTATAGCAAATTTTAAGACATCAACTATAAGACCTGATTAAAGACTAATGAGGTTAAAAAAATTATGAGCAAATAAATTATTTCAACTAACATTTTGTAAATTAGGACTCCCATACATCCTTACTAAAGGATGCATGGGAACTTTTTTGTGCACTGGATCATTCTGCCTTAAGAGATTCAATGCGATCATGCTACTTCGTTTTCAGGGCACTAGGCATGGAACACACAAATGATTTATAACAAACTTATTTCTATTTAAAAATTTTAGAGTTCATATCTGCATACTTGCACATTAGACTGTTGACCAATTTTGTCAAATCCAAAGACATTGAAAAATGTAGCAATATGCAGCCAACAGTGAAAATCCGGGTCCATGCATGTTCAAATGCAAAAGTCTTGTTTGTTCATGCATGATAGCAAATAATATAACATTGCTTATAATTTGTAATACTCTTATTTTGTGGAAAAAATAATTTAAATATGGGATCTGTTTTCAGTGGAAGAGAATGGAATGGAGTGTACCAAGAAATGTGGTCCAATACGAAAGAAACCAAAGGACAATTTGGTTTAGCAAAACGGCAAAGCATCAAACATTGCAGATTTGCACATGTGAATTTATGTGGCCTGTTTTTCATGAAGATACATTTATGGCTATTTTGAATGCAAATTATGGGACTTTGATAGCCTGAAAAATGTAGTTTAGTATATCTTTCATTTATTCCAAGCATATGATTTTTTTCAATACATTATTTAATTCTAAATCTTGGCCAAGTGAATTGTAGATGTTTTATTACAGAAGGAGTATATATGGGAATTTGTTTTCATTCAAGGGGGAAACTATAGCAGCATTTGGTGACGCTTTTTGATTTAGTGAAATTGATCAATGGTATAAATAAGCAGACACCATATTTGTCAAAGAACAAATTCAAATATTTTGATAAGCACATCTGATAGCTTTTAGTCTTACCTCTGGAATTCCTGATCCACAAGCATAAGGAGCAAACGTTTTCACCAACAACACAGCAAGTGATGCAAATAGCATGCTCCACAAGATATACATAATGAATTCAATAAAAGTTGATCCAAAATTTATGCTGGTGTAACCAAATTCTTCAGGCCAGGTATGCCACTATACAAATAGAAAAGGTTACTTTTTTTCCATATCAAACTACAAAATAAAAAATGGATAATCTTAAATTGATTATTCCTTACCTGAGGACATTTATCACCTTCATAAAATGTGTCATTAGAAGACCAGCAACACTGCTCACGATTCAGCCAAAAAGCTTCAGGACAGATTCCTTCCTTCAAATCTTTCATCCATCCCGCCCCAATGTCAATTATGCCAGAAACAACACCTGAAATAAAAATAGCAATGAATAAATGACTAAAAAACTTTCTTCAGTTCTATTTTTTCTTTTCTATTTTTTTCCAACTCCTACTATTAGTTCACAATCTCCTTATATATATATATAAAGGAGAAAAGCGACTCACTCACTGACTGACTAATCACGATATCTCCGGAACTATTCAACCTACAGACTTGAAATTTGGTAGACATGTTCCTTTGATAGAGTAGACATCAGCTAAGAACGGATTTTCCGAAATTCGAAACGCAAGGGGCGTTACGGGGGGTTAAGGGTTTTAATAATAATTGTTCCCATGTTTAAACTACTTGATGTACAATCTTGAAATTGGGTAAGCGGATTCCTTTCAGAGAGTAGAGATCCGCTACAAAATGAGTTTGCTGAAAATCGACCCCCAAGTGGCGTTGCAGGGGCTTAGGGGGCGTTATAGATAATTATTTCCATTTTTAAACTATTAGACACACAGTCTTTATATTTGATAAATAGATTTATTTAATAGATTCAGCTATAAGAAGGTTTTGTGAAAACAGACTTCTAAGTGGCATTGCGGGGTATAAGTGGCGTAATAGATAAATATTTTCGTTTTTAAACTACTTGACCTAGCTGCTTGAAAATTGGTAGAAATGTTTCTTTCATGGAGTAAATATCCGCTACAAAACGGGTTTGGAGAAAATTGACCCCCAAGGGGTGTTGCAGGGGGTTAAAGGCAGATATAAATAATTATTTCTATTTTTAAACCATTAGACTCACAAACTTGAAATTTGGTAAGCAGATTCCTCTCATAGGATAGAAATACACTACAAAATATGTTTTGTGAAAATCGACCCCTAGGTGGCGTTGCGGGGGTTCAAGGGGCGTTATTGATAATTTTTTTGCATTTTTAATTAATTGGACGCACAGTCTTCAAATTTTGCTAAGCAGATTCCTTTCATAGAGTGCAATTCCCCTACAAAATGGGTTTTGTGAAAACAGACCCAGAAGTGGCGTTGCGGGGGCTCAAGTGGCGTTATAGACAATTATCCCCATTTTTAAACTGTTAGATGTACAGTCTTGAAATTTGATAAGCAGATTCCTTTCGTAAAGTAGAGAACCGCTACAAAATGGGTTTTGCGAATATCAACTACCAAGTTTAATTTCGGGAGTTTAAGAGGCGTAATCGATAAACATTTCCATTTTTAAACTATTTGATCATCCTGCTTGAAAATTGGTAGGCATGTTCCTTTCATGGAATAGAGTTCCTCTAACAAAGAGTGAAACGAAAATTGACCCCTAAGGATGTTTGCGAGGGGTCAAGAGGAGTTACAGAAAAAAATTAATGTTTTTAATTGTTAGACCCATATACTTGAAATTTGTTAAGCATGTTTTTTTTTTGTTGAATAGAGATCCACTAAGAATGTATTTTAAGCAAATCAAGTTATTAGGGGGGGTGCAGGGGGTTACTGGGACGTATTGACAAAAAAAATTACTTTTTTCGAGCTACAAGGACTATAATAATGAAATTTGGTTTGCATTTTTCTTTTGTTGAATTGAAATCCTCTAAGAGCGGTTATTTTGGAAAACGGCTCTCAACGGGATTACGGGGATATTGATAGTAAAACTTCTTTTTTTCTGTTAGATTTAGACTTGAAATTTGGCTTGCATGTTCAATTTATGGAGTAGAGATCCACCGAAAATTGGTTTTGCGGGAATCCACTTGGTTTTTGGGTTACGAAAGAGCAAATATCATTCTATACTTCAATTTTGGAGATTTTTAGAAAATACAAATTAGATGAATTCTGCCCTTTTTTTTATCAACAGGTGACAGTTACAGTTATAAGTATATTTTTCAATTCAATCGAATTCTTAATGCTAGGACTTAGATATCAATAATTTATACATATATATAAGCAGTAAAAATTTATAAAACATCATGAAATACCCAGCGAAGCGGGCGGGTAACAGCTAGTATATATATATCTTGTTCATATTTTCAATTGTTAATAAAATACATTTTAAAACACTCAATTGAGCTGAATTTTATATACATGATTATTTTGGATGACAATACGGTAATTTAATAAAAATTAATTAAAACTAATTATTCATAGAATTACAGATACAGACATGTTGGCATCATTTTTGGCGACTTGTGTCAAAACTTTAGAAGTTCTTTTCCCCTCACATTTTAAAGCATTCATTTGAGCTGAAATTTTCAACACATGATTGTTTTGGGTGACAATACGATAATTTAATTATAATTAATTAAAATTGACTGAAACTAATTATTTAAAGAATTACAGATATGTTGGCTTCATTTTTAGTGACATGGGTCAAAACTTTAAAAGATTTTCTCTCATGTTTTAAAGTATTCAGTTGAATTGAAATTTTATAAATACACGATTGTTTTGGATGACAATACGATGCTTTAATGATAATTAATAAAAATTAATAGTAACTTAATATTGTAATTCTGTCATATGTATATACATATTTATATTGATTGTAATTATTGGATAAAAAGTAACAAATAAAATTTCTTTGTTGACTTAAATAGGAATTGACTTTAAATTTCTTGTATTACTTATTAAAATCAAATTAATCTAGAGTAAGAAAAAAATACATACCAGCAGCTAAACCTGCCAAGAGAACACAAAGCCATCCGGACCATGCATCATGGAAACCTCTTATTAGATCACAAATAGAGTCTCTTTTTTTGATAATATAGCGATGTCGCATTCTATCTCGGGCGATATCTCGTTGCCAATCAATGGTATGGAAGTCATCATACTGGCCAATACCTGGTGGCAATTCTTCCATTTCCTGCATGCCATCAGAGCCTAAATAAAGACAAAAATAACATTAAAACATTGAAATTTTCAAAAAGAAAAGAAATACATTTCTAAAATATCAATTCAAGGAAGAACAGTTTGTTAAACACAAAAACACCATTAAAAAGTTAATGGTGAACACTCTTAAAATGCAAAAATAAATAAAAAATCAAGTATTTTGTAATACACTTCCGCAAAAACTTTTCATAGGCTGTTCAGCATATATTAGTTTCATCTCGTTTAGTAAGTATAATTCATTGAAACACAGACAATAGAACTTTCTTTTGAGATCCACGAGAACTACTTTAAAGACATTCCAAAAACTTACTATATTTGAAATAATCTTGGAAACGGCCGAGATATAAAATAAAAATTAACGTGTGTGTTAAGAGAATTAAAATTTTTTTTGAAAATCTTTGTCAGTTTTAAATCAAAGAAATTACTAAAAAAATTGTTTCCCTTTAAATTTTTTCTAGAATGAGATTTATATAAACGTCGCACTATAAAAGCTGCACGAAGGCTATTGGTGACGGATCTCTCAATTTTAAACCTTGGTCAAGTGATAAGGACGACACCTGAGCTGGCACACCTTCCCTAACTACCACACCAATGGGAGGACATTGAGAATCTACAGATTTAACGTGCATCAACCCCTCTGAAAAGCTGTTAATCAATGGTACCAGGATTCGAAACCGCTACACTCCGGCTACGAGTTCGTGACCACAGCGATTAGGCTACCACAGCCATTCTTCAAATAAATAACGTTGTTGACAATGATTTCTTTACAGTTATACAAGGGTGTTGGCGCCAGTTGGCGAGAATTCTTTGTATAGATTTCACTCCGAGCCAACTGTTGTAACCTTTGTATTCAGTTCAAAAAGTATATAGCGATCCCATATCCTCAAAAATTATATTACTTAAAATCTACACTAACTGGAATAGCTAAGGATGTTATTACAATTGATGATTCATATACTTCATTATTTGAATGTTTGAAAAAGAGTTTTGAGAATAAGAAATTGATCATAAATAGTCATTTCAGTGAAATATCATTGGAAAAATTTACTCACGAATCAGTCAAAAACATTTAAGAGGTTTAAAAATAGTAGGATTAGAACTAAACGAATTCTCCGAAGTACTATTGATAAATTTAATTTTAAGAAAATTAGATAAGGAAAAAAGGAAAAATTATGAGCTCAACTTAGCCTCTACCGAACTGCCTAAATGGGACGATTTTATGGATTTTTTGTCAAATACGCTGTTTAATACTAGAAAACATCCAAACAAATAATGCAATAGCTGTTCCATCGGAACGAAGTTATAAAACGAAATCTTTTCTAGCTAAATTGGATCCAGTAAACTGTGTAATTTGTAAACAGCCTCACTCAGTATTTAGATGTAAAAAATTTAATGATTTAAGTGTTAATGAAAGGTCTAATTCGGTGAAAAAGAACAATCTTTGTAAAAATTGTTTTAGTTCTTCTCATAGAGTAGCTCTATGCAAAAGTTCGCGGAATTGTCACAATTACTCTAAGTGGCCCAATTCACTTGTGTAGAAATTTTGAGAGAAAGTTCGATAGCCAAAGGAGTCAAATTAGCGAAACTTTGCCAACTCTGGAACCAAAAAACACCACAACAATAAATGTAAACAGCGAATGTTTCAAGCCGAAACAAACTATCCCCTATGTTGAATCATTTAACAATGAAGGGGAGGAATTCGTAGGACATGCTAAGGGTCATTCAACTGGGGTGTTGTCCACCGCAATAGTTTAATGTCAAAGCAACCGTGGGGAACTCTTTCCTCTCCGGACGCTTCTTGATTGTGGGAGTATGTGTAATTTGATATCACAGGATGCCGCCTTATTTTTGGGATTGCAAAGTGAACGAGTAAATACCTCTATTTGTGGTATTAACAGGACTTCGCAAATGATAAAAAAGAAAGTGTCTGCCGTGGTTTCGAATAAAAATAGACAGTTTCAGAAATTAATGGAATTTCTTGTTGTTCCGAAAATTACGGGTTTGACTTCAACAAATAAATTAGATATTAGTGGGATAAAAATTCCTGAATATATAAAGTTATCGGACGAGAATTTCTATTCACCTGGAAGAATCAATTTGCTTTTATCAAATCAGATTTTCTTTGAAATTCTAAATCATGGGAAAATAAAACTAGCAGAAGGGAAGTTGATATTACAAGATACAGTATTCGGTTACGTAGCTAGTGGCGTCATGTCACATAATTACACTAATAAGAGCTATTGTGGACTAGTTACTGATGTAAATGAGCTAAAAATAGTATCAAACGCTTTTGGGAAATTGAAAATTGTCCTGATTTCGAAATTCCTACAATGAGTAGAGAAGAAAAATTATGTGAAGAATACTTTACGAGTACTTATATTAGGGATGAAACTGGTCGTTTTATTGTGAAAATGACTTTGTCAAAGGATCCAAGTTGCTTGAGAAATTCGAAATTAACGGCATTACATAGACTTAACTCCTTGTGGAGAAGATTAGTTGAAGATTCAAAAATATTGGAATCATATAGAAATTTTATACATGTGAATATTTAGAAATGGGACACATGGAAGCAGTAGTAGAAGATAATGATCCTGATGTTGTGTATTATCTCCCTCATCATGGTGTGTACCGCCACGAAAGCAAAATAACTCCCTTACGTGTAGTTTTTAATGCATCCTCCACTCCTACTTCAAGGGAATCGCTAAATTCTTTACAATTGAATGGTGGTGTAATAAAAAGGGACCTCTTTTCAATTTTATTAAACTTTAGAGCTCACAAATTTGCGATAACAGCAGATATTTAAAAAAATGTTTAGAATTATTTTGATTGACGAATCCCAGCGTGATTTATTACGCATTCTTTGGAAAGATAAAATTGACAGCCCTGTGAAGATTTTCAGATTAACTACGGTTACTTACGGCACCAAGAGTGCACCATACCTTGCGACAAGATCTTTGAAACAGCTTGCCATAGATGACGGTGACAAATATCCATTAGCTGCAGATGTTATAATGTCTGATGTCTATATGGATGATCTTACTGGAGCAGAGGATTTAGAATCTGGAAGAAAACTCCAAGAACAACTAGTGTCACTACTAAGGGGTGCTGGAATGGAACTTCACAAGTGGTCAGCTAGTAATCCATTGCTATTACCAGACTCAATGTGTCAAGATAAAGACCTTTCTTATTCTTCTTCAACCGAGACCAAGACCCTAGGACTCTTGTGGAAGCCACATCCAGACTCATTTGCCTTCAAGATTTCTCCCATGACTTCAAACTGTGACAGTCTAATAGTCACAAAGTGATATAATTCTTCATGGTGAATTAACGTAAGCAAAGCTTGGCAGCGAAATTTAATGTCGAGAAGGCATAGTAATAAAGTAGTTTCGTTAAAAATATTTTTATTCTTTAAATAAGTGAAGCGAATCTGCTCGCCACTGGAGCAATTAAAACATTAAGTTAAAAAAAAATATAATCATCAAAATATAATTTAACCAGACTTTGGTTAACTGATTCGAACCCTTCAACAAACCAGCTGCACACATCCCATATGCCCTCAATCGAAGAGCAAAATCACCTCGTCCGAAAACCGACGATCTTGTCTCAACCAACCTCGGTCTCCTTAAATACTTACACGAGCCAAGTTAGTTAGATCTACATTGCAGCCGTTGCCAACTACAAATCTCGAAACTCGCACAAAGGTCGGGTTCGAATCAGTTTATTTACTTGAGATCATGGCTCGTGGTTGGAAAAACTTAAGGACCATAAAAATTCGGATCCTAAAATAAATTTTTTTTTCAAATGTCTAACAATCAGCCCCCTTTTTCCAACATCCGCACCATTATCTCTTACAAATCAGTAATATAATTTCATTTTATAAAAATATGTTGCATACAATACTTTATTCACAATATCTTTATTGCAAGAAACACAAATATTTTAATCTAAATAAACAAAGTTCCATTCTCTTAAATAGAAAATAGTTTTCTACAAAATTCCATTAATTTTTCCTTTATCATGGGTTTAGTAAGAATATCTCAAATTATTTTTGGTACTAACATATTTAATTTGAAAAACCTTGTCTTTTATTAAATTCCTTAAGAAATGGTAACGAACATCGATATGTTTCGTTCTATAATTTTCTACTGGTGAACTGGAAAAACTTATAGCAGCTTGATTGTCACAGAATATTACATTTTCACATAATTCCAAATTCAGACTTTTATCATTAATTATATTCTTTAACCAAATAAATTTCTTTGCTGCTTCCGTTATACTAACATACTCCGCTTCCATAGTAGACAGACTAACGGATTTTTGCTTAAAAGTTCGCCAGGAAATTGGAGTTTCGCCAATGAAAGTTATGAATCCTCCCATCGACACTCGATCATCCCTATTTGTAGCAAAATCCTAGTCTGAGTAACATCTTAATTTTAGTGATTTAACTTTTGAAAGTTCCAATTTATATTTTTGAGTGTATTTTAAATAACCTAATAATCTCAATAAACAATTCCAATGTTTTATTCCTGGGTTTGATTGGAATTGGGATAGTACATTCACTGCATACATAATATCAGGTCTTGTGCGTATAGCAATAAATGACAAGGATCCTATTAAATTTCTATAAGGAAACGTTAAAATTTTTTCGCTAGTTTTGGGCGAATCTAATTTGGAAAGAATTTGGCCTTTTGATATAGGCAATGAACTTACAGGATATTTACATTTTTCATAAATTTTACATAATTTCTGAATGTAAGATTTTTGATGTATAAAGAGACCATCATCTTGTTCTTCAAATTCTATTCCTAATAACTTCTTTGTTTTACCCAGAATCTTTAAATCAAAATTTTTCTGTAATAATTTTATTACAAAATTTACGTTTTCAGTTTCTCTACCAAATATTATGATGTCGTCTACATAAAATAATAGAATTACATTATTTTCAAACATATATACACAATTAACCCACTCTAATTTCTTAAATTTCAATTTAATTTATTTTCTAATTCCAAAAACCACTGTCGGCCACTCTGGTGAAAACCACATATATTGCCTTACTTAACTTACACACTTTGTTAGGATCAGTTTCATATCCAGTTGGTTGCCTCATAAAGATAACAGTATCTAAATTAGCATATAAATAGGCATTAGAGTGATATCTACTTGAACATGCATCCATTTCCACAAACATACACAGATAGTGAAAAATAATCTTACAATAGTAAAGTTAACAACTGGACTAAATACCTCGTCAAATAATTCGCCTTTTAATAGTGTGTTACCTTGCGCAACTAAGCGAGCTTTGTATCTAACTATTTTATTATTTTCATCACGTTTTACAGTATAAACCCAACGGTTTCCTAAAATGTTTATGTTGCCTGGAGGATTAACCAAATCCCAAACCTTGCGTTCCTTCATTATGTTTATCTCCCTATCCATTGCATCATGCCATTTAGATGCTTCCCTGGATCTTATTGCCTGTTTATTAACAGTTAGGAATATCTACTTCAACCATATTAACTTCCTGGGATTCAGTATCTTCCTTTCTAAAATCAAACAAACTCGGGTCATACTGAATGTTACTCTTATTACAGTATCGTTCTATCTCGTTAAAAGATCTCAAACGGGTTGCTGTCCCTTCGATACCATAATATAAGTTGGATCCAGTTACTCTTCCCTACCTATATTTCTAATCCACTTAACCTCTGAACATGGGATTAAGCTACGATTATCAGAAGATAAATCTGGTTTTTCAAATGATGTTGAGGGAGTTTCTGTACTTGTCTTTGAAACTAAACGACTCGCTAACGAATCTCTTACAGTATCAAAATCGTCCTCCTCATCATCATAATCAGGAAAGTTTAAATCGTCTGGGATAACCATTAGTTTTCGGTTTAAAATCAATTCCTTTCCTATATTCATCGAATCTTACATTAATAGTCTCGAATAATTTATTTTCTTCGATTGACCATATCCTATAACCCTTAGTACGCTGTGCATAGCCCATCATAATTCCTATTTTTGCACGCATATCGAATTTTTTTCTAATCTGTTTTGGAACACCAGCATATGCCAAACATCCAAAAGGTTTTAGATGCAATATTGATGGTTTTCTACCTGAATATTTTTCGAAAGGGGTTTTCTTACTGTCTTTGTGACAAATTCTATTCCACGCATAAGTGAAGCAAAGTAATGCTTCTCCCCAAAACTTATGTAGAACTTCACTCGACTCAAGTAATGCTTTAATGCCATCTATAGCGGTTAAATTGTATCTCTCCGCTACCCCATTCATTTCTGGCGTATATGGATTTGTTACCTCGTGCTTTATACCCAGTTCTGCCAAAAAAGTATCCATATCTTTATTACAAAATTCTAGTCCGCCATCAGTTTTAACTGCTATTAATTTTCTATTTAGAAAACGTTCTGCTCGTTTCTGAAATCTTATAAACGTATGAAATACGTCCGACTTTTTCTTAATGGGAAATACAGTCACTTTTCTCGAGTAATCGTCAATTATACTCAAGAAATATTTATTACCGCCTTGACTTTTGGCATTGGACCACAAAGATCCATATGCAACAATTCCAGTGGACGTTTTGATGTTACGGCCCCCGTCTTTTTAAAGGAAACTCTCTTGGACTTGGCTAATTTACATGGAATACAAGGCGACTTATTATCAGCTAAACGTGGGAGACCTCTTACACTATCATTTTTACTAGTTTTTATCAAGTAATCGTTATTAATATGGCAAAAGCGTTGATGCCATATTTCAATTGATCCGCATTTTGTTTTGTCAGTTGCATTACCAACTGAATTTATTTCTGTACTCTTGGGTAAAATATAATGGTCAGGCTTTAAAAAATACAAATTTTCGTGGTGTGTCGCCGAGAACAACTTTAGCCAGTCTTTATTGAAAACGTTAATTTTACCCTTGCTACCCACAAAATGCGCACCTTTACTTTCTAATCTGGAACCGGATATCAAATTTCTCCTTAACTTGGGACTAAATAAAACATCTGAAAAAGTTATTTCATGAAAACTATCCTTATATTTTACCAAAAATTTAAGTTTACCGATTCCCTCTATTGGACAACTTTTATCCTCCGTTACTAACGACATTTTCATGTTAGATATTGGTCTAAAATCTAAAAATAAACTCTTGTCATTACAAAAATGACTCGTGGCAGCCGTATCTATTACCCAAACATCTTTATCAGAGTTTTCCTCAAATAAGTTACAACTAGTAACAAGGTGCTTATTTAATTCTATAATACTACATTCAGCTTCACAAAATCTTAAATTTATATTAAACTCTGTGTTATAAGTTTCCCTTGCAGTTGAAGGAGGCTTTTCTCGAGAGTTTTTCTCTTTACAATTTACTTTAAGATGCCCATATTTATTACATAAATAACAAGGACCTATCATCTTACTAGACAGTTTTAAATGTTTGGTAGTTTTACAGTTAAATACCTTACCGTCCTTTTTCTGATATTCTGTTTTACCACTTGGATCTGCAGGAGTTGCAGTCGTACCATCAGGAACTGTATTTACATTTCTAGGAACTTTGCTCAACTTCTTCTTTGATAGGAAATTGCTGAAGTAAACGGGGTCTCCGTTTTCTCCAAGTCTTCCTTCATAAGTTGAAGACGATTGGCTTCCAATATCAGCTCCACTTCAATTTTGACAGCTGTGAAGTCCTCTTCTTTCCATCTGTAAATTTGTTGCACGGTAGACTGGAATTCCTGAGGAAGCCACCTTATTAATTGAAACTCTATGTAAAGGTCGTCCAATTTATGACCCGCCTCTTGTAGCCTGGTTGCCGCCGTCTTTACACGAAATATGAAGATTCCGACATCTTCCCCTGGTTGGTATCTTGTTCCGAAGAATTCATCCAAAAGCTGGATAACCCTGGCTCTTGTCACTGGTTCAAAGTGATCCTTTAATATTTTCCATGCCACTACTCCATCAGTTGTTTCTATTATCAGATTCTTCAGATCTGAACTGATGTTAGTGTAAATCAGCGTATAGCATCGATCTTTCCGTAGTTGGAAGTCACACTTTTCCTTGTAGGTTGCCCCTTCATCAGGTTCCTCCGGCTTGGTCTGTATAATAAATTGCCAGCAACCATAATGCATTAAGATTACTTGCATATCATGTTTCCATGTGTTCCAATTATTTTGGGTTAACACAGGAATCTGATTGTTCACTTCCATATTCGATACTCTATTTAGTATACCAGCAACTGAAGTTCTTCAGAAATAATTCTATACTGGAACAATATTTAAATGGACAAAGTTCATGTTCTGGTTCAACTGCTTAACCTGCCTCGACATAGAGCGTGGCCTGGGCCCATAACCACTATGATATAATTCTTCATGGTGAATTAACGTAAGCAAAGCTTGCAGCGAAATTTAATGTCGAGGAGGCATAGTAATAAAGCAGTTTCGTTAAAAACATTTTTTATTCTTTCATAATTCAAGTGAAACTTCTCGCCACTGAAGCAATTAAAAACATTTATGTTAAAAAAATATAATCATCAAAATATAATATTACCAAACTTTGGTTAACTGATTCGAACCATCTTAAAAAATACTGAGCAACAAACCAGTTGCACATCTCATATGCCCCAATCGAAGAGCAAAATCACCTCGTCCGAAACCGACGATCTTTTCTCAACCAACCTCTGTCTCCTTAAATACTTACACGAGCCAAGTTAGTTAAATTTACATTGTAGCCGTTGCCAACTACAAATCTCGAAACTCGCACAAAGGTTGGGTTCGAATCAGTTTATTTACTTGAGATCATGGCGCGTGGTTGGAAAAACTTAAAGACCATAAAAATTCGGATCCTAAAATAATTTTTTTTTTCAAATGTCTAACAATTTCAATATTGGATTGATCGTGGAAATTAAATTGGTCAAAGCCACATAGGTTGGACTTATGTTTGTTGGTCCACGGAAGGTATTTTATTTCCCTATCCCGTTTAGTTTTATCCTTACTGATGCTGATGCTATAGTCAGACGCAAACTCATCTCCCGTCTAGTTAAGAAGCATTTCACTTCAGATCTTAACTGAAACCGCGTAATTTCAACAACCTGTAGCCAGACTACGTACAATATACTTCAAAGGGATGACAATATTCCATGAGGGACAATGATGTTCTAATATTCGTCCTCACTGTCGTGAAACTCAACCTTCTGCTAACCATATTTTTAATATTGTCTTTCTGTGCCTTAGCTAATCTCCACAACACATATCTAAACTCCGTTGACCATCAACTCTTTTATTCGCCAAGGGTCACCGACATAAAAAAGGGCCATTTTGATTTCACTGTATAGACATGATAACAACAACTACTGTTTAGAACAAAAACACCCAATTAAATTTATAGATAATTCCTACATTGTTTCGAATAATTTATTCTTCCTTGTTAATTAACGTGTTATTATTTTTAAATATAACATAAACACTCATTGTTCTATAAATTTACTATCATGCAGCTGTCAAATTGTAAACGTATAATTTAGCCAATTTATTGATAAACACTATTTAGCATTATTTTTATTATTGAACTATATCTAGTTCTCAAATATTGAAGAAATAAGGAGTCTTGAGAAAGTGTGTAAACAGTGTAAGTTAAATTAAAATGAGTGCAGTTAATTGAAATAATTTACTCAATTACCATGGCTTTCTGATGTTCAGCCGCACAAGGTCAGATTTTTAGCGTATTTGAAATAATGCGTTTCATTACACATTTATATCAGTTTTTACAAATTTAAGATTGCTTTTTCCCCGAAAGGAAGAGTATAGAATTGATTAACCTTTTAAAGAGATAGACAGTTTTAAAAAGAAACTATACCCTTCGAGACAAGGCTTCGTGTTTGCTGTCTTCACTCTTTTCTGTCAATAATTGACGCTAACATAGCCATTGTTCGACGGACAAAAGCAGCAAAATTGCCCGATGTTTACTTGTTGAGCACTTGGGTATTTCGTGGTTAAGAAAGTAAGGAAGGAAATTGGAGTTTTATACCCCATCACCTGATAACAAAAGAATCTGGTCAACTGATTGGCGTTTACGAGTATTGACATAGAACAGAGCGATCAGAAAACAGTTAAAAGAGGTAAAAAGTCATTGATTTATTTGTGAACCAAGCGAGTACCTTAGAAAATATTTTTTCTAGGGACACAGCTATTGACTGCCCCTCCTATAAAGGGTTATTAGCTGCTTAATTTCCTTGAGCTTGGTTTTTCTGCAAATCTTGAAAATCTTTTTTAAAAAAATTAAACAGTTTACATAATTAAAAGTAAGGTTCTTTCGAAAATCCTAAAGAGGTATGGAGATTTGTTCAATTTGGTACCAATAATTACTTACAGAATTAGCAAAAATGAAGCAGCAAACTAAACAAATAAAATAATGCTTAAGAAAAACATATATGCCTCAACATGTTTTCGGAAACAGTTCTTCTGGAATTTTCCTTGTCGGACGAATGTTTTCATTGGTTTCGAGCACAATGGATGTGGCAAATATTTTCAATAATAGTACAACTCTCTGATTCTTGTCGCAAAACAATGAGTTTATTATCAAGGAACAGTGATAAATAGTTTTATAGTAATTTATTTCACAGATGTTATCTTTACATAAATATATTAATGCAAATGAACAAACATATTTTTTAAACTTATAAATGTCATTGTTCATAATTTTTAACTAAATTAATTTCTTTAAACTTTTCGCATCCCGTAGATCATATTTGGTGAAGAAGCATATTTTATTTTAAAAATGGATATTTTTATTTATAACTGACTTTTTATGAATTATATACAACTTTATTGCCTAAATTTGGGAGCAATCTTAAATACTAATACTTAATCAAACTTTTTATACGATTATTCAACATTATTTAACTTAAATCAGAGCTCCTTATGACATTCCTTCTCGACCCCCGATAGATCTCTCTCTCTCTCTCTCGATCAGCTCCAATCCTATTCCTTCCACCATTCCCAGGCGCGCCCCCTAGGGGGGCATGATGACTCTGCCAGGGGGGCGCAAGAATATTCAAAAGTCAAAAGCAAAATATTATTTTAAAAAATTAATTTACTGAAAAAAAATGAACAAAATGTATTCTGACAAAATAAAAAATAAAATTTTCATTTACAATTATAAATGTATCTGTACTGTACAATGTATTTTGTAGTTAATTTAAAAATACCAAGTTAAGAGAAAAAGTTTATAATTACCACTAAACATATGGGCTTTTCATATATAAAATTGCATACAAAAATTAATACTTTTCTTAAAAATTTGCATGGTTATTAAATAATACCTTAGCTGCCGATTAAAAGTTACGCGATTCGCTCCCCAATGCCTTCGTTTTCCACGTAGTAGTGCGTATGTGATGCATTGGGGTGAGTGGAAGAAAAGGGATAAAAATAAGCAAATTCTCTAAAATAAGTAAATTTTTCGCAAACACCGTCAAGGTCCTTTTAGTGAATACCAAAGCCTTTGGAATAATTTTTTGGATAACAGTGCACAGAAAAGATCGCACTTCAGAAAGACGTATATGTACGTTTGGGGAATGTAACACATGGGTTGTGCGAGACGTATATATACGTCAGGGTATTGTAACGCAATGGGGAGATAGACGTATATATACGCCGGTGGAACTTTAGAGGTTAAAGTCGTATTGTAGGTTTAGCGTCAAAATATAGTATTACTGAATTTCTGCATTGTTGTTTGTACAGAGGGGGCGCGATGAAAACTATGATTGAATATTGGGTCGCAAATATTGAAAGTTTGAGAAGCACTATCCTAAGATGAATATTAATTTCAGGCCACGCGACTTCCCACTAGCAATCCACTTTCTACTATTCTTTAGATTTCAGGATTAACCTCACACACCCAAACGTTTGAGCTTAAACAGTATTTACATATGCATAAAACAAGTCATGTCTACGAAAAGCGGTTTTTAAACTAAAATCACAGTTAAAGAATAGATTGCCAAGATGAAGAACTCATTAAAAACGTATGAATTTTTTCTAGATATGCATCGTTATTTAAAAAACAATAAGCAAGTTTAATGGAACATTTTTCAGAAACTTTCTTTTCTCCGAAGAATCACTACAATTTGTTGTGTAACGATACTAACCATATGGATTTCTTAATTGTATTTATTTAAACGACTATTTGAACCAGCCTCTGTATCTTTCTAGTTCTCCAGAAATATATTTTCCCAATGTCAAGGTTTGAAGAAGAGTTCACACTATGTACAGCTTCGATTTTAAGGGGTGAATCTTTTTGCACAAAAAATAAACCTTCTCGAGACTCAAAAAAGAAACATTCTTCCAAACAGTGACACATAATTCCTTATCGTTGCAGACAGCAATATATTTTGTGTCGTATTTTAACTCCCAAGTTTTAACCTCTGGAGACTTTTGAGAAGTTATACGAAAAAGTGGTAAGAAATTCTGATTCCATTTTAAACTCGAACAGAATTTTAGAGGAGAAAAAAAAACTGGAAATGAAATGCATTATCACTTTTGTGGAACTTGTTTCTGAAGAAATGTTGTAAGAAATAAATTTCTGTAATTAAAGTTAACATTACCCCATCACTGAAACATTTATTTTATAAAAGATTTAAAAAGGATAAAAAAAAAAAACTTGGATTACATTTGGCTTTAAAATTTAAAGAGACATGGTAAGATTAAAGTAAAAAATTTTAATTTAAGGATTTCCAAAATTTTTTTGGCTGCATCCTATGTGAGTATACTATTATACTATGTAAAACAGATTTTGTGCTCAAAATTTCATAAAAAGCTAGCCATTTAATTTTTTAAGGAAAAAACTTAAAATTTGTGAAGTGATTTTAAAATGCTAGTTCTCCTTCAAAAATTTACATGCACGCATAGAATTTGATTTACAAGTACGTCAAACTATGCGTAACAAAAGTTGGTATGGGTTTTACGATAACATGATTGGTATTTGTACAATACATGTTTTTATGAATACTTATTGAAAATTCCTTAAAAAATTTACAAATTCAGAGTTCAATTATCTTTAAAAAAATAATTATCGTTTTGATTCAAAAATGCATACCAACATTTGTTACATGTGCTATTAGCAATAGGTAAAAAATAATTCAAAGCATTAGGCACAATGTAGAAAGAATGACTTAGCATTTTAAATGAAGACAAGCTAGTTATTTTATCTTTTCGAGGTAAGTAAGTTTAAAGTTTTGATTTGCAGTAGGGATGTGAATAAAAACGAACGCAAAACCTATCATAATTTTTGAAACACAGTTAAATAAACTATATCATTTAATATTTGAATCAATGGAAAACGCATCATCGGGTATGCAGTTGTTCTCATCATTCTCAAAATTCCCTCGATAAATTACCAAAAACATACAATATGCAGAAAAATAGTATACAATTTTAATGAATTTTTAGATCCAAAAAGAAGCATTAGTATTTTAATTAATTTTATAATATTTAAATCCTGTTTAGAGACTACAAACGTCTCTGAAAGTTTATTACAGAGTCATATCCAGTGAAAATTATTTTTCTATAAAAATAACACGCATGTCTGTGGTTTTGTACGCTTGCTTCTTATAAGTATGTTAAACAGATGAGAAAAAAATTGTCATTAATTAGTTTTGTTTTAAATTGAGAGTTCTATAATTTGCAGTACTTTTACTGTACTATATCCAGCATGCATTTTCAGTGAGATAGAAAATTTCATAAGTATATTCCATGTTATAAAATAGTTTGCAATCGTATAATATATATAGATAAAATTTAGACTTCCATATAACAGAATAATATCCGAATATTTTATAACTGTAAATTTCATAAGAATCCTATTAAATTTCTGGCAGCTACGAAGGCCTTAAAACCTATAATTATTATAACCTATTTTGGTGAATAATATATTGAAAACTATTATGCATAATATTGTTAATTATCTTGGTGATACAGCTTTTATTACAAATAGAAATGAATTCAATAACTTTCTAAAGGATGAATACATTTACTCCATTTATAACTATTATTTAGAGGTGTATTTAACTTATTAAATTTTGGTTTTTATGGCGTAGTTTAGGATTTTTGAAAATTACAATTATCACATATTAAGAAATGTTATAAAACTACATAAATTTAAAGCTTTAATTGAATTAATACTAAAGGAAATATATATTAATATGAATGGTAATCTTTATAAAAAAAATTAAAGATTTATCATATTGGGGATCTGTTATTAAGATTATTTAATTTACATTTCAGTTTCATTACAAAGTTATATTATTAATAAGGCATCTACATTTTAAATATTTAATTAATTTTAGTAAAAAAAAAATGAATGCATTCATGGCATATCGAGTTTCAACCAAATTATCTTAACCAACACCCGGCTGACGATGTTGTCAGACGGGTATTCATCGAGTCCAACGCATTGGAGCAAGTGGGCAAGCTTGGCCGCAGAGTGGACAGGCCTCGTCAGCAGCTAGGACAAGTCAGTGGAGGTATACTCCCTAAAAGTCATGTCCAGAGATTAGGCGAAGGCGGGCAACAGCCTCGGATCTCTTCAGGTGCCTCGGGATTGGACCTACAGAGGCCAAAATTTCCCATGGCTTTCCAAAGCTTTTGGTTTTTTGGGCCACGTTTTAGATCATGACTACCTTTTTAATTTTATTTAAACGTGTATATCTATGTTCAATATTATTTATTTGTTATAAAGTTTTATTTATTTTTACTTAAATTATCTGTACTGTTTTTTATATCATCTATTCATGCATTCTCATGATAGTACAACATGTAAATTAAATTGATGATTTTTATTTTCATTGTGACTCATAATGAAACTCATTTTCTTTCTATTTAAATGAAATGTATATATATATATATATATATATATTACCGGCAAAGTATGAAATCCCGGCCTTCTATACAATGCTGGACGTTTTTAGGCAAAGTATGAAATATGAGATTTATTACATACTTTGCCTAGGCATTCTATAGAATGCCTGAAGCTATTTAGGCAAAATATGAAAAAAGGTCATGATAAGGATATTATTTCAATGACTTACATTCCTGTTGTTGTTTCTAATGCCACCTGTCTGACGTAGTCAGATCGAGACCCATGGAATTCAGAATGGCATCGGGCTATATTTTACGCATGCCGTTAGCCGTAGCTTTGAGCACCATGCAGGTGACAGTACGATTTGGCTCGGTTCCACCCCAAATTTGAGGGAGAACACCCTCGGAGTGGTTAGGGGCCTCCCACCTCTCTTCCCCTTCCACCAACCTCACGAGAGGACATGCGACTCGACGGATATTTAGAGTACCCCCATGCCTCGAAGGCACTATACATTTACAAACACCCATGCCTTCTCAGGGATTCAAACCTAGGCCCTACGGCATAGCAGTCAGCGTCGCTAACCACTATACCGGATGGGCGACATTTACATTCCTAAAAGTACAAAATGTTATTCAGACAAAATAATGAGACTGCCCATAAAAAAAAGTTATTGTTAAACTGCTATTTCGCATATACTTGTATTCGAATTCCTTCAGAAGTTCCAAGTCGATAGAAATCATCCTATTTCCCATTCATTACAAGTACCAATATATTGGTATTCGGAAGGAAAAAAAATCAAAGTTTTTCCTACAATACCTTTTTTTAAATAATTTTCTGTTTTTTTCTGGGAAGGTTCACAAAGGTGGATGTACAAGTTCAATATCATAACGTGTAACATTCTTGTATTTGGTTGAAATTCTTTCAAAATTCTATCACATCCCTAGAATTCGGAATTTAATTTTGCTCTTGGCTAATTAAATTCCTAGAACAAGTTCACATCGTCAGAGCTCAGGTACCTCCCTCTGGGAAGGAAACTGGGTGTCAAAATTAACACGGCAATTGGTATCGCCTACATGGCGCAGCCCTAAAATGGGATAACAGCTCCTGGGGAACGTACTAGGTCTGAAAATGGTAAAAATACCAATCTGCAGCCCCATTGGGGGGAAAAAAAATTCCGTGACGTAATACTGTATAATAGTTTTACCCAACATTTTTATCTTCCGGATCGGTCTACGTTTCATAATTTTACGGTGGCCCGCTGAGGGTGGGACGTTAATTATTTATATTTTAAATTGTTTTGATTTTATAATTTACAGTAGAAGGTCGCTTATCCGAATGAATTGGGACTGGACACCGTTCGGATACGGGATTGTTCGGATACCCGAATCCCGAATACGATCCATGCAGTATATGAAACTGGACACTATACGAATATTGAAAATCATCACATGCGGGAAACGTGCTTGAAGAAAAAGAAAAACAGACGTAAAATGTCACATGAGTGAGGGAATATTAACGTCGCATTGTTCAGCTACACGAGGGTTTTTGGGGACGGACCTCGTAATTTTGAACTATGGTCAAGTGACAAGGACAACACCTGAGCTCTAACCCCATCTCATAATGACCACACCAACTGGAAGACCTTTGACCTTTTGGCAGATTTAATGTGTATCGCTCCCCTATACGGCGGGTCTTCATTGGTACTGGGCTCAAACTCATGACACGCCAGCCACGAGTCCGACACCTTGACCACTTGGTTACCGCGGCCGTGCAAAATCTCGCAGTTTTATCTTTATTGTGGAATGAGTGAGTGAATATTAACGTCCCACTGTTCGGTTACACGAGGGCTCTTGGGGACGGTCCGCGTAATTTTGAACCATGGTCAAGTGACGTGGACGACACCTGAGCTGGCACCCAATCTTCTAACTACCACACCACACCACACCACGGGAGGACGTTTGAGCTCTCAACAGAATAAACGTGCATCGCACCCCTACACGGCGGGTCTTCAGTGGTACTGGGAGCGAGCTCCTGACATGCTAGCCACGATCCGATGCCTAGACCACTTGTCTACCGCGGCCACATCTTTATTGTGGAAAATAATCCCTTATTTTTTGCTGTACCATTGTACAACTTCGTTTTTTCACTGCAAAATGTTTCTGACCTGGGGTTGAGGACCGATGTTTTATTGTACTGAAGCCTTCTTTAACAGGTTAAATAAGTTTGCTTTTATTTTCCGCAAACATAATATCATAGCTATTCAGCAACCAGTAGTCCATGGGTTCCTTCTTAGTTGCCATTTTAGCATTTTGTATATCAGTTATTAACTTCTAGTAAGTAATTTCAGTTAAAAAACCATTTTTTTGGCAGCATCAACTTGAATTTTGGGCAACTAGCCGTCGAATAGTTGTTTCATGTCTATGGACCATGGGTCGGCAACTTTTTAGCTGTGGCGTGTCAAACCAATCTACCAGTATGATTCGGCGAACCACACAGTAGAGCATTTTTAAAACAATTCAAACATTTACAAATTCGTTTAGCAGTATTAAGTGCACTGAGAATTGTTCCGCGTGCCACATGTGGCACGTGTTACAAAGGTAGCAGACCCCTGCTATAGACCATTACTCCTTCTCCAACACTGTAGCGTGCTCTTCCATTTTCAGTTAGCACAGGAAAAAAACAATTTTTTGTTGAACAAGTTTAAGTAAAATTGAGCATTTTGACATTTCCGAACAAACAGCAATGCACAACTAATAGATTCTGAGCCTAAGACACGCGTTAAAAGTCTTATGTCTTGCCAATTGACAATATTCGAAACGATTCTGAGATGTATTTCATACTTTGCATGTTTCTCATTAGGCATTCTATAGAATGCCTAGGCAATGTGTGAAATAGGAATCATTTCATACATTGTCGGCTAAATTTAGGCATTCTATACAATGCCTAGGCACTCGATAGAATGCCGGGCTTCATACTTTTCCGGTAACATATATATTAGCTTTTTCTTCGATTTCCGATCTATGGAACATACAGTCATCACTCTCTGTGCTTACGGCCTCTTAATCAGAAAGTAATCTGTTGTAAGATGATCAAAAATTAACTAAAATTTTCATTTTTTATATTTAATGTCAGATAATTTCTTCCAACCTTTTTTCCAGAAAGGGTTTCTACATATGTGTTAATTCGAACAGGGTGATAAGGAACGATTTTCATATTTATTAATATTTTTTCGTTCAGGATATAACAAATACTTGATTTCTTTTGAGAAAATCAAATTATTAATTCATAAAAGTGGGCGCATTTAATTATTAATTCATGATTCTTTCGTATTAAAGATACTTCAGTCATTAAAAACTTAAATTTGCAGATATTTTTTAAATTGCTACGATTTTAATAATCATTTAGATATTTTTTTCTTAATTTAAGAGTATCTCTGATTGCAACATTATTTACCAACGTAATTGTGTTAAAATAATTTCTATTTAATAAATGAAATATGATTATTTTAATGTACATAAGAAACTACAAATAAACATATTAGAAAATATATTTTTTTACTTATTTATTTTAATGTAGAAATGTCATATGCATTAATCCATAAAATTTTGATTAAAAAAAATCAAATATCCTTTAAAATCTTTTTAATGAATTTTATGTTTTGTGTCAGACTCTTTAATTGAAAATTTCTTTCAGATCGAAAATATTGTGTGTCAAAGAACTTTTACTTATTCAATTTTTTAAAATACTTCAAACTTATTGTTGGAGGTCCTGTTCACCAAATAATACCTATTTTTCCAATTAAGTATGAAAGAAATGAAAAGCCAGTTCTTTTTCGATTTTTTTTTTCATTTTCAAAAGAAGATCGAGACTTTTTTAATGATTGTTAAACTGTGTAGGGATAGAGGTAAATAAGATAAAATTCTTTAATCATTTTTAATGAGTTGTGAAGATGCAGAAAGTAAGAGTGGATCCAAGAAATTTATAATTTAATGATTTAATGACATGAGAATCGAATCAAATCTTTTGGTGATATTTGAATTCGAAATTAAGGTAATGCATTTTGGATTGTAAAAGAATTTGAAAAGAGTGCAAAGAAAAAAAAATTATGTATAGAAGAATGTTTTATCTTCAATATAAGATTGTGAGAACTAATATCCTGGGTAACAATAAAGCAATTTTCTCACCTTTTTGTCATACAAATTACTGTGTATAAAGGGAATAAACTGCTTATGTATATATGTATATATATATATATATGGAGAGAGAGAGAGAGAAAGAGATATAACTTAAAAAATCACAAAAATATATTGTAATAAATAATTTTAGTACAATTACAAATAGTCTATTAACATGAAACATTTTCTTTAATAAGAAATATTGTAATTATATAAGATTCAATTCATAATTATGATAATCATCTGCAAGAGCCTCTCTCTCTCTTTTGGTTTTGTTTCAAAGTTACTGTTCTAAAATGGCTTAAATATAAAGCAAACAAAGACCTAAAAAGTTGAAAACGAAAAAGTAAACATATTTACTTGAATTAAACTTAAAAACGATCTGATTGCTAGGAATTATAAAAAAACAGTTAAATAAAACGGATTGAGAGTCTATATTTTTGTATATAACAAAGAGTCAATTTTGCCTTGTTTTAACCTATTTAACACATTTACGGATTATTTAAGTATTCAATATAATCTGTAAACACTGTGAAGTTAATGAATTTTAGTATCAATAATACGATCAAATAACTATTTAATAAACATCTTAAATGTTTTGTAGCATGTGAAAAAAACTTGTAACGGAAACATGACTTCGTTATATTCAGGTGTATTAATTCTGTATTAAATGCAAACAATGATGAAGTTTGCACCATTTTTCACAATTTAAATCATCATAAAACACTTCAAGTTATAGGTTGAGGATAAATATATGTGCATTTAAAAATATTGTAGAAAAATTTCTAATTCATATAAAGATCTACAGAAAGAAGGAAAAATATTTCGAATGCTATGCATGCTACTCTTCTCTCTATACATGCTAATAAATAACTGTTAATCGCTAATAAGGTTGTTTTTCTCAGAAATAAATAAATAAGTAAATAAACCAGTTTAAAAATCACGATCGTGTCAAAAATTGAAGTAGTAAAGAATCTATTTGTATTATTTCATAATACCGGGTTTCGAAAAATATGACTGCCCTTTCCTATTTCAATTACTAATATACTGGAAAAATTGGCGTTAAATTTTTAAGTAGAAAGAAAATATCAAAGTTTTTTCTTTCTTAATAATATTTCATTGCATTATTTCAGCGTGCGCATCATTACTAAATCATAACATATCGAGCGTCTACGAATAACTTCACCTCAGCCTCTGCTAGAGCGGTCAGAATTTGTTTTCAACAATACGCTACCTATAATCATGAATTTTTCATGTCACTTATAAATTAGGATCTTAAAGGTAGACTTTCTTTACAGGTAATCTGATGTGTTATTGGTACATGTGTTGCAGATTTAAGTTCGATAAACCGTGCTACACTTGCTCTTTTTCTTACAAAGAAGCCATTTTGAGTCGAAAATGCTCCAAAACGGGGACGTTGCACCGTCTAGTTTGTATTTAAGAAACATAAACTTTCATCTTTTTTTAATTTTTTTATAGAGCCTAAAACCTGTAAGCGAACATCTTTCTACAATTACTTTTAATTATTTATGAAAAAGTATTTATACTTTCTCGACCCACTATATATTTAATAATTGGTACCCCCCCCCCATAAAAGGTTATTATTACATTATTCATAAAATGAAAAAAAGTGAATATTTAGTTTCAAAGTTATGAAGGTTTTATATGATAAATAATGCATTTTATAAATTCAACGTATTTTAGATTTTATATATATATATATATAAATTTCACTAAAATTCATTTTGATAGCATTAGTTCAAACAGCAGATATTGCTAGTGTCATATATTTCATGAAATATTACCCCACATACTTATCCCGCCCAAATTATACCCTTCACTTAAATTATTCCTGCATTTTCCAATGCACTAAGCTTCGATGTTTTGGGAATATATTCGTCCTGACGCGTTGACAAGTTGATCCCTGCTGCACTGACATCTCCCTGGGAAGATGGATGGAAATGTAAAAGCCTCGAATGACTTTTAAATTGCTTTTTAAAGAGTTACGCGAACCTATGGGATTAGTGTTACAGTCGCCCTTTCGCCACTTGAAAGAATTGACAGCAATACCTTTAGTCGTCTCTCTTGGGTTTCGTTTTTCTTTCCTACAATAATGATCGTTATTGTTTGTGAAAATTAATGTGAAAATGGATAATAACGATGTAGGTCATGGTAATTATTATTAGTTTATTGTAATTTGCCTAACGGTAATCTATATTATTTTATCTAAACAACTCATACAATTTTTATTATTTATTATAAGCGAGGTGTTTTTGTTTTAAAATTTTACTGGAATTGGAGATTTTAATTTTAAATCAATGTTACAGATATATTCCAATTTTTTTTTAGAAAATTTGAAGTTAGAGATTTTTTGCACCGTAAAAGAGATTATTTTGGATATCTTCTTTAAATTAGTTCAAAAGAAATGTTACTGACTACTTTCGGAATCTTGATTTTGTAAAATAGTATAGATGGATAATTCACTTTTATTTAGCGTCATTTCAATTAGTATGTTCACATAAAATTGTTTTAAGAATATTATAACAATAAAATAGGATTTAAATGCAAGTTTAAGGGAAAAAATGAAAAAAAATAACTTATATTCAAAACATTTTTTTTATGGAAAATGCTTCGATAATAATAATATCCAGCCTATATATAACTAAGAGTTTGCACAGAGCCTGAACTAGGAATTTTGTAATGTCCATGTATTTTGAGAACTATTATAAATTGAAATAATAACCAGTGTTTTTCATCAAAATTTTTCGACTCTGGCATAATAAAATATAATCAATCCACTGCAAAATAATATAACTTATAAGTCCTAGTTCAGTCTCTGTACAGAAGAATTTGCTATATCTAGGCAAAATATTATTATTATAAGCATTTTCCTTAAAAAAATAACGCTTTGAAAATATGTCTTTGACAAAAAATAACATTTAGGTATTTAGTTATTGTAATGATATACTTAAAAAAAGCTCAAATGAATAGTCTAATTCAATGACACTAAATATTAAAGGGAATTTTTCATTTAAATGCCTTTGCAGAATCACTATTTAAAAAAGAATCATATCTTTCAATATAAGTGCATGCTGTATTTAACACAATTTTATGAGCTTCACTTGCATGTAACGGAATATTTGAACTCAATTTTTACTCCCTTTAAAAGCTCAAATTAATTCAAAATTTTGCGTACTTGGCCAGGACCGATGACAATACAATAATTTAGTATTTTTTTTCATTGTACTGATCAGGCTTATCGGGATTAACGATTTCCCACTTTCAGATCCCATCCTGCATCTGGTAATTAATTTCAGAACCCATTTCCAGATTTGGCGAATAACTCCAGATTTGGTGACCAAAAGATTAAGTTACAACTTTGTTCAATTAATTATAAATGGGTGTTTTTAGTTTTTTTAAATATAATTTACTTGTTTCAAAAACAAAATGGGCAATAATTCTTGAAGTATATTTAAAAATAGGTACTTATTTTTCATTTTTTTAAAAAAAAATATTTTATTTTACTTAAAAAACAGTGGTTGTTTAAAAGATCGTTTTATATGACGCATTTCAAAGCTACATTAGGGCTTATAGCCACAGATCTCGTAATTTTGAAACACATTGATGAGTTGTACGACGCTTAGCAAACCTATCTCTCCAAATTTCGACTCCATGCCAAAATGAATACATTGAAATCAACGAATTTAATGTATTTCAACCCTTTGAAAATGTTTGTATTTAGTGTCATGAGGACTCGAATCCAGGACTCAAACAGAAACCGCACGAGTCACAAATTTCCTACCCTGATCCCTGAGTTACCACGCTCATCTGAAACGTGAGATACTAAAAGGCGGGTAATTACGTATTTTTACCTTCGACCAATTTCGCCAAATCAAAGATGTCGTCAATTCACAAATTGTCGTCAAATTCTGTCATCATTATTAATGTCGTATTTGAACATTCGTCGGAATAACTCCTTTATTTGGTGTAAACTGAAGCAATTGGAAACGATTTTTGGTTTGATGAGTTTATTCGCGGGATATGTATCAATAAATTTTGTTCTTTTTTATACTTTATGACAACACAATACCCTACGAACCTCAAAAACGCATATTGGTTTTGCATTTTCTTGTGACTTATATCATTGGGCAGCTTGTCACCAAATTTAAGATCTGATAACAAATTAGTTTTCCAGATATTTGAAGTTTTCTGAGCTTAGGTTTAGGTTTCGTTTTCGATATAAAGCATTTTTCCCTCTTAAAATGAATAAATTAAAATGTTTTTGATTACAATCAAATCTTTCAGTAGAAAATGGTTATTAATATCAATTTTTATTGCTGAAGTAATTTCTGTTCTGAATATTTTTTTGAGTTATTTGCGTTCTCATAGTTACTTAATTCAAATTGATTTCAAGGCCAATTTTTGTTTAAAAAAATAGTTTACATAACTTAAAAACTTTTATATCAATTGTTTTCCTGTTGAGAAAATGTCATAGCCAAAACTTTCTCAGGTTACTATGAGAAACAATAATTCGAAGCGATGGGGAATACTACAGAAAATGATAAATCTTAAACGCCCTCACTTGATGCTACAATTAGACTTCCGAATACAAGTATTCTGAGTACAAGTATAGCTGATAAAATTGGATATTTCCATCATGTACCAAACTCTTCTATAGTAAACATATTGTAGTACGATATTAAAGTATTTTAATGTCGAGTAATAAATACTCAAACTTGTTAAGCTGCCTCAATTTAAAACCGGAAAAATTAAATTTTATGAACAAAGCTGTCAATTTTTAGCATAAGTTAGTAGCATTATTATTGCGTACATATATTATTTGTGTTTCAAAACTTTTGTGAAAATATTAGGTTAAGATTAAGCTGAATAACCTGTCTTCGTAATAAATGCTATCCACATTCTGCAAAAATATATTTTGAATTAGAAGAAAAATGTTTTCAATCATATTTAATTAAAGTAGTGTTTGAATCTAGAAAATACTATGGGAAATAATATTAAAAAATTAGAGCTTTACGGGCATTATACGTTTTTATTTGATGCTTTTACATACTAATATACTTTTCTCAGAATTTTAATTTTGATGATATAAGTGCTTTCTAATCCCTAAGACTTATTTTCAGTTCACGATAGAGTCTTGAAATTTTTTGTACATACTCCCAAATATATGTTCTATAAAAGTTAGTATGGATTTAGGTTTTAGATCTCTGGTTATTCTTTTAAAAATGTGTTAAAGTTAATATTTAAAAAAAGAGCTTTTTCCAGATTTAGCTAGAAAAATAATTATTAAAAATCAACAAGAGAACAAATTTTGAAATCCGTACTAAATTTTGTTTACAATAATCTATGAAACGTAAATCACTTAAAATGACTAAAAAATTTTAAAAATTGAGCATTTTATAAAAGTTTGAAAAAACTTCAAAATTTCCTTATTTTTAAATTTTTAAAATATCCTCTTGCGAAAATGACTTTTTCTTTACAGAATCAGCTTAATATTATAATCAAAATATAAAACAGAAATTATTTATACTGCTACTATCTTCAAAAAAGGGTATTGTGTAATCTTAATCATTTAGAATATTAAGTATAATATTTTTTTTGAAATAATAAGTATAGATATACTGAACTTGATATACGATTTGAAACAGATCTTATAATACCTTACAATATCAAATTTTATCCAGTTATTTTTTTTTTTTAATTTCTGGAACAAGACGTATGAGAACATTCTCAATATTCTGAACAAAAGGAAAATTCTAAGAATGCCTTGAAATTCAACTTACTTGAAAATATTAGTACCATAATATCTAAAAGAAAAAAGATTCTCTTCACGTCTTTTTTAAAAATTTATTACAAAGAAGTTTAAAGGTTAGAAATATTTATACTTAAAAATGGAAACGCAATTTTTTTTTTTACCTGATCATGCGAAAAACTCATTTATCTTGTTTTTACTACAGCAAAGTAATGTCTGCTTTCAATTTTTACAGAATGAAAAACCAAACATTTCCTCTGTATTTCTATTATTTATACTACAGTGTTTTTAACTTAAGTTATAAAAGCTGGTACACAAAGAAACAAAAAAAAAAAGGAAACTCTGTAACAACGAATTTACTCAACAAAAGAAGTCATTACTTTTCCATTAATGATATTTAATGTTTACTTGTAAGTTATAAGGGAAATAATTGTTTCTACGCATGAACACTTTTTTTAAGTATGAATTTTAATACAATTAATGTGAATATATCAAAATATTGGTAAGTAATTACATAGTACATGCTATAAAATATGCGTAAAATGTTCGATAATTAATATTTAAGAATATAAATTTATATTTTACATATTTGAATAGTGTAAAATATGTACTTATAAATAGATGGTAATGAAAATGTGAGTTCTTTTCCCATTTGTAACATATTCTTTTTTTAACCTATACTAATTTAAATGCATGATATATATATATATAGATGGACCCTATTTTTTTTAAAGTTCTTTGTCTTAGAATTTCTAAAAGAAAATATAATGTTCATTTCCAAAATACAAAAAAATTCAAATTAAAAAGTAAAGAGGGTTTGAATAATTTAAGCATATAATGACCTTTAAAGAATGGACTGTCCATATTTCAACTAAAATGAACGTTATGTTGATATTGGTTAAAGGGTTAGAGATTACTAATAATTAACAGAATAAACTGTTTATTTTAACAATAACTCTAATAAAATGGGACAAAAAATTAACCACGCGTAAATACATTTAACCGCGCGTCGTTGCCTAAATGGCTTAGTTCATTGTTTTGAAATGGTATTCTTTCTCCGTCGTCGTGGGTCTGTGTCTCGTTCCTCTCTTCTCTAAGTCTATGTGCCTGCCACTCACCTCCTTCCGAAGCCAGCGGGGTTACGTCAAAGGGCATGCAGTAGCACCCCCTTCACTTGAATATCTTCTTAAAATATTGTATTGGTTCAAAAATCAATCAAGGAGTTCCTTACTATCTAAACTGCTTTTTGAATACCAGGCGGTCAAACAAAGCTTTACATATTGATGTACAAACATAAATCATTGATCCATAATGAATGCAGGTGAGCTATTTGTGAAATGTTCTGAATATGAATTTACAAAAGATATTCAATCTGAAATTTGAAACTCGTTTCCACTCTCTTTCAAGATAACGGCTAGATTTTGTAAAAATAACTGCTTTCAGGCGGCGACCTTTCAACCATACTGTTT
>BMAO01012452.1:0-80317 GCA_019973975.1 Trichonephila clavata
CGAATACAGAATTAATATCATAAACTTAATTTGCATAATCACGTTTTCTTACCTTCGGTGAAAGTTGGTTGAAATAATTATTCCCTTAAAGAATCCCCAAGAAGTTATTTAGAGCCGCGTATAAGTCCGTCACAGGCTTCATCACACTTCTGTGAACCACATTTAGGATACGCTCCCCTCACCTTAATTATAAAAGTTCCACTAGTCTCCAAGGCAGCCAATTCTGAATAAAAACACCCACGCACAGCAGAAAATATTAAGCTTCTCTTTCATAGCAAAAATTTAACTTTTCCCTACCTTGTCGAAGATATTCGATTATCTCACAACTCTTCCCCTTCCACTCAGCCCATGATTCTGCCTTCACCCAATCACAAGGCCATCTACTCATCATAAGGAAAATTACAACCAAAGACATCATAGATTTCCCATGATACAGGCTGGCGGATTCACGCGACCAGTACCTGATGAGATCAATCTCAGCTTTAAGTCTGAGACTCGCATTCGGACCAGACCAGACTCCAGAATACAGTCCGGATATCGAGGTTAAAACCAGCGAAACTATGAGATTTGCATCGTGTCGTCTTGAATACCTCAAAGTATTTTCCACATGAGTGACCAGCAATGTCATAACATGGCACTGGTAAACACTAAATGGTATATAAGTACCCTCGTATGCGTCCTTTCCACCCTGATGACTTCCAAAATAAAAGGGACGTGGTCTAGCTTATTCAGTGTGTTTCATGTTATAAATATTTGAATACTTATAACAAAATTGCGTCAGGGACATTTTTCCAGGTGGAACATAAATTCTTCAATTATCTTAATTTTAACTTGTTGTTTTCACAACCAAACGTTCATTTTTTCGACCTCCTGTTCATCCAAAAGACATGAGCATGTTTAGTAATGATAAAACTGCTAAAAAAAAGGGTGGCTTCCTTTATAAAATTAGGTTTTTTGATGGAATAATTAATCACCTCAATCGGCATTGGTAATTAATCGTTAAGGAAAGAATTTTTACATTACACAATTAATTCTCACTGAATTCAGAAGAAAACAATTTAAAAGTTTATGTTTCAAATTATATTCAATTCCAATTATTGCATCCGTGATATTCAAGAAAAGCAGAGATCATATATTAGATAACTTCAGCTCAAATAATTCACTATAATGTCTCGTTTTTTGAAATATGCATACAAAGGATATAAAAATATATAAAAAATATTTTAAATTAATCTGAATATTTAAAAACAGGATATCATGTAGCTTTTTTTAATAATATATCACAAATTAGAAATTTTTATCTAATTATCTATGAAACAGAAACGGGTTAGATTATGATTGTCCTATCGCCCAGATGGTATAGTGGTTAATGACGCAGACTACTATGCCTTAGGCTTGGGTTTAAATCCCGGAAAAGGTACGGATGTTTGTAATTGTGCATATAGGCAAAGTCATTTAGAAAGTTTGGCTGCCAACCCCCTGAACACCCCCAAGGCCTTCAAAACTAGGGTGAAGCGGATCCAAAACGTACTGTCACCTGTATGGTGTTGCGACTAACGACAGATGAAAAAAAGCTCCTCACCACGATGAATTTCGTAGGCCTCGATCTGACACCATCAATCAAGTGGAATTAGAAACAACAACGATTGTCCTACAAAAATAGGGCAATGACACCTTACGTGACTCGAGAGTGGCTTGCAAATGGTCTTTAAAAATATAATAAATTTGAAAAGAAATTTCGGCTTAATTAGAAAAACAAGAATAACATATGCAATTTATAAAAGGTGAATTGGAGATATAAATTTATTCTCAGAACAATATATTCGTGAAATTATTCTATGAAAGTTTTAACTTTTATTTCTTTCTTTGCACAGACAATGGGAATATCAAATTGCCAAACTCTAACACATAATAAAGGGTGTGAGAATGCTTTTGATTTCTACTCTGTTCAAATCGTATAACCATAAAAAATAATTATGCAAAGTCTAGTTTATCAGAAAACAAAGCATCAAGGCAAAGGAATAAAACTGAAAAATCTTCATCGAAGCAAAAAAAAAAAGGTTAAAAAAGCTTATTAAACCCGTTTCATAGTAAAAACTAGTTATACTGACTGCATATCTCTAAAAGAAAAAAATCAAAACTACAAGAAAAGGATTTTATTAAACAATGCATTGAAAACTTTGCAAATACAATTTTCCTTAATAAAAAATATTTTTAAAAAACTTCTGTCAAATCTGTCGCAGAATATAATGACAAGCCTAAGTCACGTAACGAAAAAATCAAAGGATTGGAGAATAGAACTTCTGTTTAAATTTCAAAGTATGGCGATTAATGAAAATATGAAAAACACGATATTGTTCCAATGGCAGTTTTAATTAAAGGTATTTGATATATTTTTGCTCGATATAATTATGCGCTTAGCAGAAAGGTCAAGCCGGTAGTATTTCTCCTCACCGGAATCAGAATTCCTATACTTGTAAGTTTAGTAATTCAATTAATAGCACGAACGAAAGGTACTTTTTGAACTTCTTTAAAATACATCATTCATTTACTATAAAAAGTACCACTTATTTTCATTGCACATAGGTACATAAGTTGTCATGTAAATGAATCTTAATGGTTGAGTTTTAACAAGATATGTAATCTATTTTGTTTAATCGTTCCTGTCACTGCATTAAAACTATCTATCATAAATTGATCTATCTGAATTATGACGAATGTATTACTGGCAATGTTGTTTCTTTAGTGCCATGAAGAGATGCAAACAGATTAGGAATCTTAAATGAAGTAGTAAAAATATTTTTAAACAGTTTTCTCTTTCTCTGTGTGTATTGTGATCATATTTGACATAACTACCAATGAGATTATACATACAAGAGATGGCGATATAAAGTCACATAAGGCGTGAAGAAAATTATATTATTTACCTAAAACCATGTATGGTGAAATATCACCGTATAATATAGAGAAAATGTAAGATAGGTAATGTCATGATTGTCATCGAGATTGAAAATTTTTACAAGGGTCAAGCAATAAAAAATCACCAATTACAGAAGTTCCCTGATTTTATGTATTTTCAAACTTCCTTCAAATAATTATTTCATAAATTTCATTTCGTGCGAATAAATTGTGAAAGGAATTATTTAAATAGCATCATTATGTTATACAACTTCTAAAAGGGAAAAAAGTAAAGTGGATAAACCCGTTACAGTATTATGCAAATTAAAATAAATAAAAGAAAATATATTGCAATACTTTAACTTTCTGTATCTTAATAATCCAACTTTACTTTACAATTTATCTTTTATCTAATATGAAATTTTCAGAATTTAGACTCAACCAAAGAAGTTCAAATTTTTTGTCATTATGTAGAAATATTTTTAAAAATCTTAATAACTATGTTCTATTTCATAAAAAATATATATTTCTTTCTAGAATAAAATTAAACTAACTTCTAACTTAAAAATTATTTTTTTTACTATCTTTTCTAAAAGTATTAGAAAAAATAATATATTTGTTAAAAAAGGATTCTAAATGCATTATGTTACGACTGAATGCAACTATTCTTATTTTAATTAAGATAAGGAGTTATTTTGGAACTTCGAAACAATGTCTAAAAGGAATTAAATGAACGGAAAAAATAAATGCCGATAGTATAAAAATAGTACTTTAATCCCATGCATCTAAAAATAGCCACGAAAAGAAACTAAATGATTCTATTGGTAAATTAAAATGTTACGAGCAACATACTTCCTAAACAACGACGAAAGAATATCTTTCTACTTCCTTAGTATAAATCTATTAATTAAAAAAAGAGATATAAAGATTTTATTATTTAAGGAAATAGCAACGTATTATTTTATAGTGATTAATGAGGAATAAATTAAAAATTCAATTTCTTATATATTATTGACTACATAATTATTTGCAATAAATGTTGACTCGCAAAGGTGAAAATTTCATTTTTTCTGCAAGAAATATTTTTGATAAAGTAATATCTAAGCTAAGAATCTGTGTCAATATTTCAAGAGAAAATTACTTAGTGAGAATATTTGAGACTATTTATCAATTAAAATAATATGAGTCTCAAGAGTATTTGTAAATTATTCATGCATTACCAAAAGAACTATTGCTCCAGGAAAAAAGTTGATACTATTTTCTAGTAGATTATATGAGTTTTCCATTTTAAAACTACAAAGTTTGAACCTTTTATCAATTAGAGAAAAAAAAGTTTCTTTCTCCTATCAATTTAATGTTTTGCAAACATATTTCTGTTAATATAAATTCACCTTTATAAATTTTAAGTGAAAATAAACTAATTATTGCAAACAATAAAATAATTATTTTTATCTTAATGGCGTATTCCCGTAAAGAAGGCAGTATTAAAAATTGAGCAAAAAAAATATTTTTAAGTATTATCAGTCTTGTTAATTTTTAATAATACATATATCTTATTACTTTTATTACACTGATTTATTTGCTTGGAATATTTCGAATGGCATTGATACTGATATTCATATTAACAAACGATATTGTGTATTCAGATTGTGGCAAAACGTTAAAATAGCTTTTAAAAAATGAATGGTGCGAAGATTGAATTAAAAATCGATTGGCGTTTAAAAATAAAAATAATAAGATATTAAACAATTTTTTTAATCATTTTTGTTTATTTTTAATAGTACATGTATTATATTATTATTTTTACTGATTTATTTGCTTGGAATATTTCAAATGGTATCGATACTGATATTCATATTAACAAACGTATTTTATATCCAGATTGTGGCAAGAAGCTAAAATAGCTTTTAAAATGAATGGTGCGAAGATTGAATTAAAAGTTTATTGGAGTTTTAAAATAAAAAAATAAGATTTTAAGCAATTTTTTTATTGATTAAAATATATTTAGTGTCGCTTTTCTCCAAGTTAAAAATAGAGAGGTGTCAAATCAAATGCAGACGTGGATATAAAATAAGTGTGCGGATCTGCTTCGATATGTAGTGGCTCAGTAACAGAACATGAAAAATTTTAAAAAATCCTAAATTCAAAAACAATATTTTCAACTCTTTGTCATTATATTTTATTATTGTTCATTCCGTTTATATTTGTATAACATTTATTTGCAGTACTTCAAATTGTTTCGATATTGATATTCATGTTATCAAACTATAATTTATACTCAGATTGTGGCAACAAATTATCATAGTTGTTAGAACAGATGGTGTTCCAAAGATATAGAATTGGAAGTCTGTAGGCGTTTGAAAACAAAAAAAAGATAAAATTTTAAAACGACTTTTTAACTAATTTAAATGCAAAATTTAAAGTCACTAAAACACACGAGTTAAAAATAGAGAGGCTACAAATCAAATGCGAGCGCAAGTATAAAAATCATCTCAGATCTACTTAGATATTTTAAAATCGAGACTACAAAGAAAAAAAAGGCAGCAGATTTTTAAACTTATAAGACCAAGAGTAGATAACATTTCCTAGTTCCATTCCTGATTCCTTCTTAAAACATAATAACAGCTTTTATTTGATAATGAAACTAATAAATATCTTTCTTCAGAACATAAAAGTCGTATTCCTATTTTGTCATTCAGAATGTTATGTGTCGTATTCCTCTTCTGGTATTCGATGCATGTCTTTCTATATAAAGGCAGCTTAGTGAAAAATGCATATCCTCTTTAAGTGGTGGAATCTTTTCTTCATTACAACTGTTGATATCAATGTAACGTCTGGAGATAAATAGGAACTGAACTGCAATTAAATAGCTCAGTTAAAAAGCTATCTACTTTAATGAAACACCTTTTGCAGAGTTTGCAACTTAAAATGTACGAAAAACACTTTTTAAGCCACAGTAAATCATTATCAGGCATACGTGTGTTCGAGAGTTAATTTTTTGTCCCTGAAGATAAAGCGAAAAAAAAAAAACTAGAATCGTAAATGTAGAAATATGTTTTCCAGACATGCTTACAGATAATTGGCGATTTATTATTTTCGGGAGCTCTCGAGAAGTGTATTTTATGGCTGCTTTTAGTAGGAGGATAAAAGTATTTTAACAGCAAAATCCAATAAAATGTCACTTGTTTAATGTAAGAAGAGTAGCAAATGTGTGAGATAACTGGAATAACTGGACAGTACTGATTTACAAATCTGTTTATTAGAATAAATGAAAATCACTACATGGGTGGCTGCCCAAAGAATTAAAAACCTCTGCATGTCATACTATCGTAGAATCACTCATGCATTGATTGAAAATGATTTATTATAATAATACTAGCCATTCCCCATTGCTTCACTGAGTATTTTATGATAATGTAAGACTATTTCATGGTCAAGGTGCAGAATGATCTTTCGGATCCATAGGAAATAAAAAATGGCGTTCGACAGGGAGATGCACTAGCGTGTCTTCTCTTTAATTTAACGTTAGAAAAAGTTGTAAGAGATTCCAATATCAATACCAGAAGAAATATCTTTAATAAATCAATATAGTTGTTGACTTTTGCTGATGGCATTGATATTATTGCCCGAACACCCACCGCATTACGACAATCCTTCTTATCTTTAGAGAAAGAGGCCCTCAGAATGGAACTGAAAATCAATGAGAATAAGACCAAGTACATGCCTTGCACTAAATCTTGTTTTAATGATTCCTACTTTAAAATTGAAGAGTATAATTTTGAAGTTGTTGACAGTTTCAGTTATTTAGGTTCAGAAATTAACAATAGAAATAATTGGTACTACTAAAATCCACAAAAAAAAACTACTATGGCTAATAGATGTCTTAAAGGAATACGAAAATATATGAAATCGAATTTGATCAAAAGAAAAACAAAGGCTATATTGCATAAAAGTTTTTTAAGATCAGTATTAACTTATGTATGTGAAACTCAGTCCATGTCTCGAGCAGATGAGAACATGATAAGTATTTACAAAAGGAAGATCTTACGATTTATTTTTGGAGGAATTCAGGAAAAGGGAACGTGGTGAAGAAGATCAAATTTTGAGCTCTATCAATCATATAAAGAATCTGACCCGTTAACTTCATCAAAATATAACGAATTAAATGGGCAGGTCACGTTGTAAGAATGAACGAAGACCGCACCACTAAAACTGTCTTCAATGCCCAATCAATTGGCACACGAAGAAAGGGTAGGCCGAATCTCAGATGGATTGATGGCCTGGAAAAAGATCTCCTAATTTTGAAAACTAAGAATTGGACAGCACTAGCAGGAAGAAGGCTAGACTGGAAAAGGCTTCTTGAGAAGACCAAAGCCCACCCTGGACTGTCGAGCCACTGAGGAAGGAGGAAGACTATTATATAATTTTTTTAAGTCATGGGTGGGCGGACTTTTCATGGTACGGGTTACTACTCATATTTTTAAAATGATGCATTCACTCTGTAGTGTAGGTATGTTTATTCAGTATTAAAACTGCATGTTTTTCTTTTATTAAAACTTGTTTCAACATTGTACCCCTCTTTTAACCCTTTCGCGACGAAGGACGCAAACGCGTGCGCACCACCAGCGCCGGAGTTTTTATCGCGAGTGTCATTCACAGGCGGGGGGGGGGGTTGTGTAGTTAAGCCTAAATCCATAAAAATACCGAAATATAAACACATTGTTCAATATTGTTCTGTATATTAAACGAATGGCATATGCTTTATATATTTCGTATTGATATACTTTCTTTACTTCAGCCACTTTCTGTTTAAGTACAATTTTTAAACTTTTTATTGTAAGCATTTGTAAAAGTCAACCTTGTAAAAAAATGTAAGGAAAAAAAAGACAATTTGTCACAGATCTAATTATCCATAAAAATCTAGACTACAAACCCAAATCAAATGTTTTAGCGAAAATAAATCTCTCATCTTCCCTATAAGCAAAAACCACATGTTCATTTTAAGAGCAGTCGTAAAGCACTCAATTCGAAAACATCCCTTTCCCCTTATGTTTATAAAACAAAAACCACGTGTATGTGAGTAATATTTCTTTCATTTCGAGTAGAAGGTCAGATCTCCGTGTATCTCAAATCTTATGAACATAGAATGCCTCTATTACCAAAAAACTGAGCTTAAAAAATGTTCCAGGTGATTGGCTCACCGATGGGATGCTCGTCCAAAAACACAAGTAACAAAATTAACCAGTTGAATAATTGAACAACTATAAGCGACTACTAGACCGTGGTGCATGAACGTATTCAATGCAGTGAGCAGAGAACATACGCAGACCGATTACTCTGAAGCAGACGTATGTATTTACATTTGTTTGCGACGATTCCCTACCATCGTGGGATATGACATCAATTCGTGAACCCAATCCCGTGAAACCACGGGGTGTAGTATGATATCGCAATAGCTAATCCCGTGCTATCGCGTAAAGATCTGATCATCAACATCTATTCTCCCCTTCAGTCGGAACGTGGGGAAAAATTCATTTTTGTGGCTGGTATCGCAGTGATCGCTTTTTCCCACTACAAGCCACAGTGAACGTGTTAAACGTCAAATTTCGCTTCCAATGAGAATACAAGTGTAGTCTACACATTTATCGAGATTTATTAAGTGATTAATCATCGATACACAGTTATCATTTGATTACTTAAATACAGTTGAATTGATTGTGAAAAGTCGATTCTCCAGTCTAGTATGGCGTAAGTGTTCCATAGATATGTTTCTTTTAGTATTTAGTATTTTTTTTTTTGTGCATCTTAATAAAGGTGTTACCCCAAAATGTCTTAGTGGTCCATCGGCCGATCGCTATCGACTTAGTACCCATCTTTCTAGCAAATTATTGATATCTAAGTCTTAGCATTTCGCTTTCGATTGTATTCAAAAACATCTTTACAACCTTCACCTCTTAACTTGAAAAGAACAAAATTTGATTTTCTAAAATGGATCATATTGTATCTTTTATTCCATCGTAGTCCAGTCATCATCCTTGAGATTCAATTTCCATAAAAGTGGTTCTTATGAATTTCTACTCAACGAAAGAAATTTGTCAAACATATTTCTTTCTAAGTGAATTTGTGGGTCTAACAGTTCAAAAACATGGATTTTTCTTTATTTTTAACGTGTGTCCTCTTAACTTTCCCAGCCCCTTTGGGAGTAAATTTCTGCAAAACTTGTTCTTGCCGGATATTCGTTTAACAAAAGAAATAGGCTTACCAAATTTTTAAGTCTGTAAATCCAATAGTTCAACAACGGGAATTTTTATTTCTAACATTCTGATTGAGAATAACATTTCATGCAGTAAAAGCGCAGTAAATGATATGAATTTGATAACAATCATCTATGAGCATTTTGCCGAATATCTTTTAGTATACTTTTTTAAAAAAGAAATGTTCAATAAATTTTGAAAGATAGCAAGCAATATTCAATTAAATATTAAAATCTGACACATCAAAACAAGTTGTTTCTTCATTTTAAGACACTTTAAATAATGTGTTTATTGTATTTTCTAGAATTAATAATTGAACGTTCTCAATATAAAATTATAATAACTATAACCGACGAAAATGTAGTTTTAAAAATTTCATAAAAAAAATCCTAAAGAAAAGTTGTCTACTTTAGAAATTCTCCATCTTAAAACAAAATTCTCAAATGATAAATATAACGGTAAAATTTAAAATAAAACCCCAAAAAAATCTCTATGTATTATTTACATAATATATAAATGATCACTAAATAATTTAACTTTAATGAGATTTGGCATTAACTCTAATGGAAAAATTTACATATCGAATTTTTCTTCACATGGTTTTTGCATACGAATCAAAAATTGACATTTGTTACAAATAATATAAACACAAATACTTTGAAACTTAAGTCAAAAATATCGTAACTTGATGCCTAAAAAAATCCGCTTTGCTGCTTTTTGCTATTTATTCAATGATACAATTGAAGTTCCTGGCAAGAGCAGCGGAAAAAAGTGTAAAGAAATTTAATTCACATTTATTACTTTTTGAATACTTAAAAAATCAGGCATGAGAATTTCAAATGGAGAAATAATTTAACTAAAATTCAATTTTAATTTAAAGTGTTGTCTTAAAACAAAACAAAATATCTTTCATTTATTCAAACACTTGTCTCTTATAATATATTTTTATTATTTTTCGAGTTAGTACTCTCATAAATAAAAATTGTTTTATATTATCCTATTCCATAAGACGCAGAAAAATTCATTAATAAAATGCTTGAAGATACACAAAATATACTTAAAAATATTTAAATTGAACGAATCTTTAAATTTAAAAAAAAAGTTGCAGCAAATAAAAGAAAAAGAACATTTAAGAATTTCATTTATTATTATTTTATATGCAAGCCAATTTCTATTGTTTATTTAATTTTTATTTCAGATCAAATTAAGTTTATATTTATAGCATTTCCTGCATAATTATATGAAATAAATTCGGTATTAGTAAGTTATGTTATAATTAATTTCTAAGAAAACAAAATATTTTATTGTTTTATTAAACTTTATATAATCAATCAAGTAAGAAACAAAATTTACTATATAATACAGGGGTGGGCAGTTTTTTCCAGGGTACGCGCTTCTTTTAATTTTTTTAAGGTGTTGCGGTCCACCTGTGTCGTAGGTGTAGTGAACTAAAAGAAAGTATACAATGCAGTCGGACCTCCATTTTATTCTCGAACTTTTTCCTGGAACCAAGAACATTTTACGATTTTCTTCGTAAAATAGCCTCCAAATAGCGAAGTGTATTTTCTATTCAGCGAATTTTTTTTTTTACTCTTATCATTCGATTTTTTTCCTCCATATTTTTATAAATAACGTATTTACTCGAATCTAGGCCGCACTTTTTAAACCGATGTTAATGCTACTGAAAATCGAGAGTGGCTTGGAATCAAAGGGAGAAAAATGAGTTGAATGGGGTACTAAGAGCAATTACAGCCTCATACATGTATTTAAGAATTTTAATTCTGATAAAATAACTACCGTAAAATCCGGCGTATAACGCGTACCTATACTTTTAGGCCGCGGTGGCCGAGTGGTCTAGGCATCGGATCATGGCTAGTTTGTCATGGGTTCGATCCTAGTACCACTAAAGATCCGCCGTGTAGGGGAGCGATGCACGTTAAATCTGTCGAGAGCTCAAACGTCTCCCGTTGGTGTGGTGTGGTAGTTAGGAGAGGGGGGTGCCAGCTCAGGTGTCGTCCGCGTCACTTGACCATGGTTCAAAATTACGCGGACCGTCCCCAAAAGCCCTCGTGTAGCTAAACAGTGGGACGTTAATATTCACTCACTCACTCACCCTATACTTTTAAGCTTCAATTTTTGAAATGAAAACTTCTTTAGCGGCGTTGGGCACTCTTTGATAGGGGAAAATCTTATGAGTTCGCGTCATCGACATGCTCTGACAGGCGCATGCGCAGTGTGCTGTCCGCCTTAGACACTTTTTGGATGGGTGAAATCTCGTGCGTTCGCGTCATCGAAATGCTTATAGCAGTGTATCTGTAGCTATACAGCTGACATATAGTATGTGTATATCTTATAAATGAAGTTGAATGGATTTAGTGAAAGTTCCAGGTGTATATACTGTACATTGCTCGTTGCGATTCCGAGAATGGGCAATACATGTTTATGTGTGGTTGCCGTTTATATTTCGCCTGGAAAATCTATGAGGCAGATACGACAATTTTTATTCGAAAATTTGATGATTTATTCAAAAGAAGGTTCTGAAATACTCGAAAAAAGATTTGGCGAAAAATATCGTAATGTACCGATGATTTTAAGTGGAGACTTCAATATTAACTTTGCAGGTGATAAAAATCCACCACTAATTGAATTTCTAAATAAAATACTTAATTTAAAAATGTCCAATGATCGAAAACTCAGTACTACAAAATATAAAATGACGATCGATGCGGTTTTTACGCGATACTTAGATAAATTTGAATCAAACATTTTCCTTTCTTACTTTAGTTACCATAAGCCTATTGTATCTTTTTTTAGAACAAAGTTAAATAATTGAAAGTACAAAAAGTCTAAGTATTGTTGAAATTAATGATGACAATGATGCAAACAATTAAAATAATGTTAAAAATCAAGTACATTGAAATTTAAGTAAATACAAATACTATCCATAAATAATATGATTGTATATTAATTTTTATTTCAATTGAATTGTATTTATATTTTGTTATGATCTATAGTACAGCCCGTAATATATTTGAATAATAAAAAAACCATATAAACATATATATTCATTTAGTTGTTGCTCGGAGTGTCAATAGATGTGAAAACCAAATTCATGTTGATAATTTTAGTTCAAACATTATGAAATTTCAAATTTTAATACTAAAAGTTCTAAGTTTTCACTTCTATCGGCAATTACTATAACTGCCAAATTTTTTTTATTTTTAGGTATATTCGCCGTATAATAGGCACCCTCATTTTTACGAAGAAACTAGAAATTTGCGTGTGCAACCATTTTCTGTTTTGAAGTCATTTATTCATTATTCCAAGTCGTAGAAAAAAATAGAATACTTCAAGAGCTAGAAGCCTTATTTTTTTCTGCTTATCTTTTTTTTTGTTCTTTTGAAGCTTTTATTTTTATACGGGCGTATAACGGGCACCCGTAAATTTCGATCGCATTTTTTGTGTTCAAAGTGCACGTTATACGCCCGATTTTACGGTAGTTATTCACTTCTTTAGTTTTCCATTTAAATTTATTTTAATTTCGTAAAATTGTATATCGATAAACCACATTTTAGACTATTTTTCAATTTTCGCAAAATCTTGTTGAGAATTTGGGACGGGGCTTAGATTCGAATAAATATGGTATTTCTAGACCTTCTTATAATGGAATGGCTATTAGGTCATAGTGAAGGCGGTCACCCCAAAATGTCTTGGTGGTCCACCGGTTGATCGCGATCGACTTAATGCCCACCCCGGATATAAGACATCTTCAGAGTTATTAAGATTTTACAATACCCTTTTAAGTTCTTTCCATGAGAAAGATTCAGCTTATCATCGACATTTTTTTGAAAAACATATGAAGCAATCCTTTTCGCACGCTATTAATGCATTAAATAGATATATTGTTCTTTTTTACCCTTAGCTTCATAACAAAACCAAACAATTGGTAATCTTGAATTTCTTAAAGTAAACATCAATATATTTTTTAAATAAAAAAAATCAAGGGTATTAATCTGTAAAAACTCTGTTAAAGAATTCTTATATTTCCTATTTTTATGTGAATAAATGCGCTAAAATGGCTCTTTTAGAATATTTTTTTTTCCTCTTCTCTTTCTATTCTAACTTTCTTCCCTACAATAACAATAAGAGCAACCCGCTTGCACATGTATTTTACCCATTTCCACATGTCGTGCTGCAGCACTTTATGTCCAGGTGAAAATTCTTCGCTTAGCTATTCGTCCCTCCCTCCCCGTACCCATATTCTAACGGAAATGGCTTAGACAAAAACGCGAACGAGTGTCAGCAATTTTTTTCTGTCTTACTTAAAAGTCTTATTTTTTGCATAACAGTCAGCATAACAAGGATTCTCCTGGAGTTGTTTTTATGTGATTTTTTTTATGCATAAAAACCAGATTTGTTGAACATTTTTTTAGATTTTAAGGATGAATTATCTCTATATATATTAGATTATGAATTAAATTATATTTTTAAATTAATATACTGTCCCAAATTTCTTATAATTCACTTAATTAATTTTCAAAAAAACAAAAATCAATTACTTAATTATGTTTGTGAAATAATTAACAAGGCCACAATTTTAAATTACATTTGAGCATGAAAAAAAAATTGACAAATTTGAGAAACAAAAAATAAAAAAATAAACATTTAATTGAAAAATTTTATTATAAGCATTTATAAATCATTAGCAAAAATAATGAGTTAAATTAGAAGAGGGGAATAATTTTTTTCTCAGTGCCATAAATATTTCTTATGTACAAAAGTATCTTTTGGTTCACAACATTTTTAATTTTGAACACATTTATCTCAAAAACTCATTTTTGTCAAAATGAAAAAATATTTGGGGTCATATTCCTGAATTTAAAGTTATATTTTGTTTTAAAATAAGAAAATCTTAAAAATATTTTTAATAGCATCGTAAAAAAAGACAAATTTATGGATTCTGATTATTTTGTGTTACCTAATTAAAAAAAAGACATTTAAAAATATTTTTTAAGAAAAAGCTCATTGCACATTAGAATTCTAATTTTTTCCTTTTCTACAAATAAATAAAATACAAATATTTTATTACATAATAATAAAAATGTTACAAAATGTGAAAAATATTTTATTGCATAATAAAACGTGATCAGAAATCTTATGAAAGCATTAATTTAAATTTTAAATAACAAGTAGTACTTTGGATATACATGAAAGAAGAGGAAAAATTTAAATAATTCAGAAAGATAGGACTTTTAAAAAAATTATTATTACAATATAAACGCTATTATTACCGAATTTCAAAACTTAAAGAGATATTAACACCTTGAGTCCCGTGATCCATTAAAAATGTATGAACATGGCAAGCATTTTAAATATTTAAAAATTACTAAGCCTTCAATACCGACTAAAATTCAAGATATTTCAACCATAAAAACGACATTAATAATAATAATAATAAAAACCATTTTATTCTAGAAAAATTGTATTCACTTAGCTGGTCACATTGCATAACTTGACAAATTGTAATTCGCTCACTTTTGTGAGTAAAGAATTTTTTTCCATACCACAAACAGAAGGAAATCAACCCAATTTAAATTTTATACATTTTTGTGGTTAATGATACCGAATTAATGTCAAATGTGAAGAACTTTAAACTGAGGGAAAGCTTAGTTTTAAAAAACTTTAAAGTGAAAGAAAATTGTTTGCTAATTATTATTACGATTTTGAATTAAAATAATGGAAATTAAAAATAAATAATTATCAAGCATAAAAAAACTTCATTTGTAAGATTCCATCTCTCCACTACTTTAAGTTCTCATATATTTATAATTTAACTTACTATTTTTATTATGTGAAATGGAATGAAAATTTTCAATTTAAGCTTTATTATTATACAGAATTGCATTAATTTTTAGCATGGCCACGATTTAAGACACTTTGAGACTTTCACTGGCATTTAATATGATCATAGTAAAAAATTTTATTTTGGCACTAAATGATCCCTGCCCTCTGTTTTGGTCTAGTCAGACTGTTCATTAACACAGCTGTTCCCAGAACCATAGAAAATGTGACCAGGGTTAGCACATTTGCGAGTTTGCAGACCTTGGCGACAAATTCGATTAAAAATAAGATATTGCCAAGGAATCATCGAGAAGGCTCTAGGATCAATATATTTTTAAGTTTCCATGATGTTATATAGAGGACTTTTGAATAAAGGTCGAATCAGTTCCAAAGGGAGTTCAGTCGTGTTCTTTGACTGACAAAAAGATAAAAGAGACTTTACCTGTCTGAGTTCCTGAATGCGGAACTGTTTAGAAAGCCATTTCTTGAACGTTGTAAAGATTGTTTATTACGAAAGCAATTGGTACTATATTGTAAGTAATATATTATAATATACCCTTGCGTATATACGTAGATTTGCCTTCGGGTAGTCATCTGTATATCCTTGCTCATTAACATAAAACCGCCTATATTTCCAAATAATTGAAGTGTGGTCGGCTGCTTTTTCTCCACTCTAAGTTGTAACAATAATTAATGCAAAAGTTTTGTAAATAATATTTCTCTGCAACTTTTATGTGGACAGTTAGACATGAATAAATATTTTTTTTAAAAAAAATTATATAAAATGTCGTAAATGTATTTGAATATACTGGTGAATCAAAAACACCATATCTTAAAATTAAGGACAGAAGATTGTACTTAAATAAAATCATTTTATTTATGCACATAAATATTCCATGTAAGGAGTACGTATTTTAGCATAACATTGAGAATTTTATATTAAAAGTCACCACAGACGGAAAACAAACTTTCAAGTATTTTAAAAAGAAAAAATATTAATAAAATACAAAATCTAATAAGAAAATGCATTTCTAATTTAAATGAAAAAAATTATTCAAAAAATCATATAATTTCAAATGAAGCTCAGAGAAATATAGAGCAATAAAAACTTAGATAAACGGCTCTAGCGCGAAAAACCTTTAAAATAACATTCAAATACAGGATATGATGCGATAAAATTTAAAATTTCATCCACATGTGTAGTCGTGGGAATATAAAATATGTTATGCTTGAACAATGTCATAGAAAAACACAGAAAAAAAATAATATTGTCACTTTAATTGCCAATATTTATTCTCATAAACTGTCTTAAGATAATATTTCAGAAATATTCAACAGTTTTTTATAATCATAATTTTAACCGAAACGATACACGCATGGCTTTAAAAAATCAATTCTATTGGATCAGAAAAATATTCCTTGCATAAAAGAAATAATGAATTATTTTTGTAATGAATGGATTATTATTTTTTAATCAATGAATTCTTTCGGGAAAAAATGTATGCATAATTTTAATCTGCCTTAATATTTTATTTTTCCATTTTAAAGTAAGCGTTTTTATCTGTAATCAACAGTAACTTAGGTAATAAAAAAGAAAATAAAACTTTTTTTAATTCTAAGGGCATGTATTTTTCTATGTTAACGATTTATTCAATTTTATTTATGGTTATCAAAAAGCACTCAAGTGGATTTTAATTAAAAGATATAAATGCAAGAAAGAAAATATCTCTTACTAGCGGAGACATTGCATCTTTGAAGAGTGAAAAAATTTACAAAAATAAAATTCATTTCCAAATAAACAACTTAAAAATTTTGTTTTCAAAATTAAATTTTCAAATATTTAGGGGTTATTTTAGCTTTGAAAATGACATTTTTTGAAATTTTATTATTTTTTACAATTTATATAATGTTAAACTTTAAAAAGGATTTGTGTGTGTGTGTATATATTATTACGTTTTTCGAATGCTCTTTTCTCTTAATTTCTAACGCAATAATGCTCATAAATAATAATTTCTTTTTCGTAAATGAACACTGGAATTTTTATTAAGTACTTACTCATACATGAGCAATTGAGTAAAAACTTCATTTACTTGATGAAATGGATAATACTTTTGAAAAAGATTTATTTCTGCACTAGAATTTTTAAGTAGACTCTTAAAAAACATCTCTTGTCATAGATTATAAATTACTCTAAGCTAAACTCTTTCTTACAACTCGCTCTCTTTATATATATATATATATATATATATATATATATATATATATATATGTGTGTTGTGTGTGTGTGTGTGTGTGTGTGTGTGTGTGTGTGTGTGTGTGTGTGTGTGTGTGTGTGTGTATAGTCGACTCTCGATAATTCAAAGTATTTCCTCAGTCCCTAGAAAAACTCTTGATATTTCGAACTAATAAAATACGTTTTGGTACACTCAATAATTCGAAGTAAAATCAGTGGTTAGGTTAGACTACAATACACTATAATTCGAAGTTATCGTACAAAATTCTCGACGATTCGAACACTCACTGTCGTGTACAGTCCCGCAATAAAGAGGTTGGAGATTACAAGTTTTGCGTTGTGTTTTCTCTGCATGTCTCCTCTGTAATGAAACACCTTTGATGGTCATCTGTCTGCAACTCCTTCCTTGTATTTTCCAGTTCCTCAGGCAAAAAGACACACTTTTATTGTTTTCATTCCTTTAAGTGGAGAATAGACCAATCGCATCTATTGCTAGCCGTCCATATCTTTCGTTTACACACGTGTTTTGTTACACATGTGTTCAGAAAGGATGGTCCGCTATTGTGAAGAAATGCGCAAGATTGTGTATGAATGTGTTGAATAATTCTTTTAATAAACGACTTTTAACTTCTGAAAATATTTATGCTGTATGATATGTTCTTTTTAAAATAATTTCATACATATGTACAATTGTTGTTTTATTACATAGTTTCAAATTAAATTCTGTATGAAAAAAATTTCTCTTCGAGTATTTTGGGAATCTTTTTTCTACCCTCTTGATAATCCGAACTCTTGATAATTCGAAGTTTTTCATTGGTCCCTCAAACTTCGAATTATCGAGAGTCGAGTGTATATATATATATATATATATATATATAGAGAGAGAGAGAGAGAGAGAGAGAGAGAGACGACTCTCGATAATTCAAACCTTCGATAATACGAACCTCTCGATAATTCGAAGTATATGCTCAATCCCTAGAAAAACTCTCGATATTTTGAACTAAATCAATACGTTTTGGAACACTCAATATTTCGAAGTAAAATCTGTGGCTGGCAAGACTACACCACGCGATAATTCGAAGTTATCTTATATAACTCTCGACAATTCGAACACTCACTATCATGTGCAGTCATGTAATAAACAGGTTGGAGCTTACAAATTTTGCGCTGTGTTGTCTCTGTGTGTCTTTCCTGTAACGTAGCACCTTTGATGACAATCCGTCTCCTATCCCTTCTTAGTGTTTTCCGGCTCCTCAGGTGAAAATACACTTTTATTTTTCATTCATTTAAGTGGACAATAGACCAATGGCACCTGTTTTCAGCCGTCCATAACTTTCGTTCAACACGTGGCCTTGCTTTGCATGTGTTCAGAAAGGATGGTTCGCTATTGTGAAAAAGAGATGCGTAGGGTTGTGTATAAATGCATTCTTTTAATGCAGGACTTTAACTTCTGTAAAATATTTACACTGTATAATATTCACTTTTGAAAAATACTTTAAAATACTTTCATACATATGTAAAATTGTTGTTTTATTACATTGTTTCAAATTTAAATGTGTTAAAAAATTTCTCTTCTTGTATTTTGGGAATTTTTTCTACCCTCTTGATAATTCGAAGTTTTTCATTCGTTCCTACCAACTGTATATATATAAAATAGTTATAAACCTAAGATAACTATAGTCATGATAGAATAAAGTCTTTTTTAGTAAATCGTGTATAAACCGAGAGTAGGCTTCTTCAAAAATTTATCCATAATTCAAAATCTACATATAAGCCAAAATAATAAAAAAAATCTTATTGTTTTTAAATATGTTGCCGCGAGGATGAAACGTTGACAAACAGATGGAATATTATATTTTTCTGTAAAATAAAACGCCAGACGCCAGCGACAATAGTTTTATTTCAAGGTAATTTCCTGAAGCTAACACATTTTTTCTATTCATTAGTTACCTTATACGCCATCTGTGCTAGTCTTTCTGCACTATTTTTTTCTGTTTGGAAGATGAGTGAGAAGATAAATTCGTATACGGCTCGTAACCGCCGATCTATGATTCATACTCTGGAAGAGAAAACACGATGTATTATGATCATATGCACTCTAACATCCTAATTAATGGTTGTGAATTTTATGAATTATTCGGTAACTCGGATTGAGACTTAGAAGATTCGTGTGACTTTATTTTCTTTGTTTTTGAATCAAAGTTCCGTACAGAACACCCAAAAAGTTAAAATGTTTAAAATGGCTTGCCGTGGGAGTTGGAAAATGTTAAAAATTCGCCTTTCCTAACCGTTTTCTCTGAGATTAGCGGATCCATATATAAGCTGATTCTTTGTGTGTGTGTGAACTTTAAAAAATTTCCAAAAAATTCTCTTCATATACACGAAAAAATTTGTATTTTTTTAAATACAAACACAAATTTTAATTTTATTTATTATATAAAATTGCTGCGAATATGCTATGAATATTATACAACGTTTTTTTGCGGTACTATTTTAATTCCATAGTATAAAAGAAATGACTATTCATAGCATAAATTAATCAAAAATAAATTAAGGTATGCGACTACCCTAAAATTGTGAATTTTGCCAAAAATTGACAAATATTTTTATCATTGTATTTTATAGGCCATCTTATCAGCTTTATAAAAATATCAAGTTTATTATTTTCCATTCACAAGAACAAAAACTATAAGTATTTTAGTAAAAGCAGATGCCCTAACTTTAAGCAAAATATATATATGTCAAACTTTAAAACGTGTTTTAACTCAAAATGTGTGTGTTTTTTTTAACTGATAACTTCTTTAGGCGCGTTTTGATGAACAGTGAACTTGAATGAAGCGTCACGCTCGGGAATGTAACGCTCATTCGGCTTTTTTCGTCTTTCGTCGGAAATCTGGTTTGGACAGAGTAGGTGAAGATTCAATAGTCTGCGACATACATACCCTAAAAACAAATCAAGTGAACAGAAGTGGGGTGTTTACCCGGGTTTTGTGTAATACTCAGCCTTCCCTTTTGTGTGCTTAAATAGTTAGTTTTTTGTTTCCCAAAAGATGAACAGTTGATACAAACTTTGAAAAAGACAATCCCTAGGGAATTCAAAAATAAATCAGATGATATTTATGTAGAAGAATATCAAGATTTTTAATGTACATAGCGGGTTATTGCGCGCATAACATAAAATTGAAATGATCCGATTGCAAATATATATATATTTGTTGTAGATAAAAAAAAATCAATTTCGATTCAGAAAATGTCGAAGGGACAAAATATTTGAGACTTCTGGATAGAGGAGGTTTTAAAATACCCACAGATATTGTCATGAAAATCATTTCAACGTAACATTTTATTTTTGATGTGTAGCATCTTTCCTCTCGATTGCTGGAGATTTGTGGGAGTGATTTCGTGAAAAGGGACGGAAATATGTAAAATGAAGTTGGGGAAGCGCGCACTATTTAATTTGACCAATCAGCGCGCTTGGTGGTGTCTCTCTTCCCGACCCTAGCAGTGAAGTTCTGTTTTTTCTCCTTCATTCGGGAGGCCCCCCCCCCCCGCGGTCTAGGCCGTGAGATCTTTGTTTTTGTTTTTTTCACTTTAGGATCAGAGAAGAAGCTAAGTCCTTTAGCTAGAACTTCTAAGGATATATCCACCTGGGGTCTAACTCTAGTAGCCATCAAGCTGCCAGCCTTTTTTAAATTGTTAAATTTAGCATTTCAAAAGATTCTTATTCAAAAACTCGATTTTGTTTGCGCTTGATTCTAAATCCACTTCGCACATACCATACCAGCAAGTCTTATTAGATTTAACCAAAGATAAACTTGCGATCCTTACGCTCAATTGTTAAAGTCTGAGGGCTCACGAAACAGATTTCGATGTTATTGTATAAAATTGTACGTTACTCATGTTGGCAGAGTCGTGGTTAGATAATGACGAACGTGTTTCGATAGCTAACTTCGATTGCTGCGTTCAATTAAAACGACCGGGCCACAGAGCAGCTGGTGTTGCGATATATCGCAAACAGAACAACTCGCATGGTGTAGTTCCTTTATGGATATTACTTATCGTCAAACAAGTGGACTGGGTATTGTTAGTCAAGAGATTGGGGACATATGTGCGGCAGAATGCTTATATGAAAATGGACAAACAGTGATTTCGGTGGTCGTATACATTTCTCCGAATCAAACGGTTCAAAAAATTAAGGATTTCCTTCATTTTTTACTTTTACCCATATACCTAAAGTGTTTCTGCTCTTAAAAAAAAAAAACTATCCCTCGCTTTCCAAGATTTTGAGTGGTGATTTTAAAGGTAACTTCAGTTTGCTAGAAGCCGAGCCACTCATAGCTTTCTTAAATGATGAACTCAAGCTCGAAATGAACACAAATCGAAATGTTTCGACAACTAACAGTGGTACTGTTATTGACGCTGTTTTTCAACGGTTTTTAAATACTTTGAAAATACAAGCATATGTGTCATATTTTATTTATCATAAATTATCATTACCGCTCTTCCCCAAATTGAACAAGAATAATTATTTTTGATAAAAAAAAATTGCATTACTCCTTTTGTTAATTAAATAAAATTTTCATTAAAGATATAATTATTCCAATCATACTCGATTCATTTTTTTCAGGATTCAAATTGCTATTGCGAATTTACCACGATAACATGTCAGATGTTACACATCGTATGCGACTACTGTAAGGCTCGTTTCTTCTTTTTTTAATTTGCTAATATCGAAAAGATTCGAGTACAAATATTTTAAAATTGATTGCCAATTATCTTGGTTTATACAAGCATAACAGAAACATATTTGGAATTACATGAATTATGGAATATCTTGCATTCGTTTCATTCATCTTCTGTAAACTGTAACACATGCTGCATTTTCATATATTTTTTAAAAATATTCCTTACATTTGTAAATATATGATAAAATAATTATTCAAACTAGACATTGAAGAAATTTTAGGCCAATTAAATTAACGTTTTTTTTATTTCCCTGTTTTATTTATTTAAATATTCAATTATCGAGATTCGTATTTCATTCAATGTGCATGCAATTCCTTATGATTCATTTTTTATACAATATAGAGAATGGATATAGCATCAAATACTACAGAATCACACATTTGGGTTTAATCAGTCATGTATCGAAAAAATTTATGCAGCGAAATGTAGAGCAGAAAATGGACAGATAATTCTAATGGTTTCTATTTATATTTCACTAAAACAAAGTGTGGAGAAAATTATCGAAATCATTCACGAAAATTTAGTTGCCTACACTGAAGCCGGATCGGCTCTTCTGAACAAATTACGTATCATTTTAAGTGGGGATTTTAATGTAGATTTTTTCAAAAGAATAATCAAAAACATTAGTTTATTTTTTAAAATAAAAATTCAATTTAACTATGCCAAATGATCCAAGTGAATGCAGAACGAAGTATGGAACTACGCTTGACGGAGTTTTTTTTTTTTAGATATTTAAATAATTTTGAATCTATAAAATATTTGTGTGTGTGTGTGCAACCTATTTCAGCTACCATAAACCTATAACACTGTTTCCTTCTTAGAATACAATTAATTCACAAATTTGATTGTATATTTTGCAAAAATATTACTTTATGAGTACAGACATGGATAAATAATTTTATCTGATAATACTAATATCCCCTTGTTTTTTTATTCACCAAACTAATGCCTGAAATAACAAAATTTGAAGTTTTCACTTCTATCGTGTCGTCATAAGCACCCCCCTGAAAATGCTCAAATGGGGACAGTGGTTGCTGAAAAAGATTTGAAAATAATTAAATGAAATTTTTTACGTATATTCTATATAATAGTAGAAGTGTTTGAACCTTCAGATGTATCAACCACTGTTTTATTACCAAATTTGCAGCCCCTTGTGTAAAAATAATTGCAATTTTTTTTGTTTTTTTTTGTTTAGCAATTTCATACAATAACTAAGATAAAATGTTCTAGTTTTTGAAAAATGAAAATATCTCTCACTCTGAAGGTCGTTTCAAAAATGAATAACATAGTAACACATCAGAATTGAAAAAGTGAATATTGATTCATAAAATTTTGGTACAGAATGGGCCACGTTTAAGTTATTTTTTGTAAATTTTTACCCATTTTTTCCATTTTAGTAATAATATAATTTCTTTTTCTCTTCTTAATTTCAACATAATTTTCTTAAAATGTATAAGCAAATCTAAAAACCACAACAACAACAAAATAATCATATCTCCATTATTTTTTAAAAAGTTTTCGCAAGAAGACGGATAGCTTATCAAAACAAATTTATATTATTTTGCACAGAAATGTACAATCGAAATTAACTTTTGCTAAAAATATATTATGCACTATATTAATAATCTAATTCACTAGTTACCCGCCCCCTTTGTTTATTATTTTCATCAATCCCCAACCTCAAACGATTTCATCATAGCACTTAAATATGCCCCTACCTTCCCAGGGAATGTTTTGGCGTGTCAGGAATTATGGTTACTGCTCGCCGTAACATTGACCTTGAAGGCTTAATGGCCGTTTCGGGTTCTAGCAGCGGGAGCTTTGCAACTCCTGTGACGAATTTCGATTTCGTCGCAGTGTGGCCAAAGAACTAATAATTTTCCTGCAGTAGGAAGATGATCGAGGAAAAAAGAAACAATAATAATAAAAAAGGCGCTTCTCTCCTCTAACTGATTACGACACAAGAGATGGTCTGTGAAGGTCATGTTACGGAGCTTATTCATAAAGAAATAGGAAACAAAAAAAGTTAGGGTTTCAATATTCTGGACCGTTATGGCTAATGGATGATGATTCCAGTTGATTAGTTGGCTATAGTGTTTCCGTGTGTTGTAATTTCATCTCTTTCTTGTTGTCAAGAGTAAGGTCAGACAAAATGAGAAACGTAGGATTCCTTTGCAAAGTGTATAATATTGAATGAATATCTTTCACAGAAAATGAGAAATAGTAAAAAGTAGATGCTACTCATTACAAGTGTGGTTTTGTTTCAGGATTTTACACTCTTTTTTTTTTAAAAAATTTTTAAAAAGATGTGATATATTTGCTTTTATATGTAAGGAACAAAAAAAATACGCCGGGTTTTACTGTACTTGTATACATTGTTTGCTTTGGAATACAACATGAAATAAACGGCCCAAATGCAGTTAAATAAAAAGAAAGTACATACTTTGAGAAGGCATAGAGCATTTACTACGTGAAAATTAAAATTAAAGTATACAGTTATTTTTTACCTGATCAGACCCACACCTCAGAAAAATACTTTGTTTAGCTTTCTATAATGAAAATTAAGTATCCGACTTTGCAAAAAGTGGCTACCTTTTTAAAAAGAAAAACGCAATGCCCCGTTGTCTTCCGTACTGCACTTGCTGCTTCATCCCGAAGATAACTAAGGTACTGTATGCCCATTACCGACTCACCTTGTTGGAAAAACTGAAGGGTGGTTGCGTCAGCCTTTTGTCCCGCACTATGCGATATGTATGGAGTTTGCATGGTGTCCTCAACGTTAATGTCTTCATCGGTTCCGGCCTTTTTTCATTAATTATGACAACAATAATTTCTACATTGAACATAATGTTTGGCTCGGTATCGTTCTGGAATGTGGGAATTTTTCCACCTGCAAGGATGTGGCTGAGTTATCCGGACTGTTGGGTTATCGAGTGAGTATTGCCGGGCGATCGAAGAATTCTTTGACACACTTAGAACAATTTGTCTAACAACAAAACTAAAAACTAAAAGGATAATTAAACAATTACGCAGAACATAGAAATTTTAAATTATTTTATTAGGTAATTCTACCTGATAAAAGTAGAACTGATATAGTTATCAATGACGTAGTAATCTTGCTCAGTTACAATCAAATGTTTTTTAAATGCCAGTACTATTGAAAGCTATTGACGCTATTACACGCTATTGAATAGTTTAAAAAATAATTTTAAAACTTCACATCTCTGTTGGATAAAACTAAGCTAAACGTTTCACAAGCTGAAAACCTTGATTTTTCTTTAGAATATTTAAAAAATTTGATGCAAATTTTTCCAAAAAAAATATTTTAAAGGTCATAAAATTTTTCATTGCAAATAACTTTTTGTGAATGTTTGAAATTTTCACTTCTAAAAGCATTTGCCGTAAAATCCGGTGCATAACGCGCATTTTTTTTACGAATGCAATACCCTATGTTTTGATGTCATTTATTCGAGGTACTATCTTCCCAGCTTTAGAGAGAAAAAAAATAACACATTTCTAGAGAATTACAAACCTTTAAAATCATGAAGAATGTCATTTCTTTTAAATAAACAGTATTTCTATCTATGTAGAAGTTTACATTTCTTAATATGCTCGGGTTTTTTTAGGTGTAACATCTTTACTCTCGGTTGCTGGATATTTGTTGGAGTGATTTCGTGAAAAGGGACGGAAATACGTAACAGGAAGTCGGGGGAAGCGCGCGCTGTTTGATTTGACCAATTCAGCGCCTTGGGTGTGTCTCTTCGCTAGCCTCGTCTCCGGGTCCAACTCTACTAGCAATTAAGACGCCCGCCTACCGCACACACCAGCAAGTCTTATTAGACTTCATCCAGAATAAACTTGTGATTATTACGCTCAAATGTCTAAGTCTCAGGGCTCGTTGTGTTTGAAATCTGAGGATATATTTATATATGTGTAAACTATATATTAATAATTATATTTCCTGTTAAGCGTCTGACAACGCTCATCATTCTTAAAAAAATAGGAGTAAGTAATATGGAATTATTTGAATAAATATTTAAGTGCTTATCATTTTCATACTTGGAGGTTAATTCCTGTCGCTGTCAATAAAATATTTTTAATTGTGATTAAAAAAGATTTCTCGATTAAAAAAAAACTAATTAAGTAAACGGGTATTTTTGATTTTCTCTAATATTTCTAATTTTTAAGCATGCGTTTGACGGTGTTTCTTCGCTACCCTCGTCTGAGGGTCCAACTGTAGTAGCAATTAAGACGCCCGCCTACCGCACATACCAGCAAGTCTTGTCATTGTGGTGGTCGCATATATTTCTCCGAATCTGTTAAAAAAATTAAAGATTTCCTGCATTTTGTACCGTTACCGTATACCAAAGGTGGTTCTGCTCTTTTCTTAAAAAAAAAAACTATCACTTGCTTCCAATGATTTTGAGTGGTGATTTTAACGTTAATTTCAGTTTGCCAGAAGCTGAGCCGCACATAGCTTTTCTGAAAGATGAACTCAAGCTCGAAATGAACACTAATCAAAATGTTCCGACAACTAACAGTGGCACTGTTATTGACGCCGTTTTTCAATGATTTTTAAATACTTTAAAATCACAAGTATATGTCATACTTTAGTTTTCATAAATCTATTGCCTCCGCTCTTCCCCAAATTGAACAATAATAAATATTTTTGATAAAAAAAACTGCATTACTCCTTGTGTTAATTAAATAAAATTTTCATTAAAGATATAATTATTCCATAGAAAGTTATTTCCAGTCATAACCCATTCATTTCTTTCAGGATTAAAGTCACTATTGAGTATTTACCATGATAACAAGTCAGATGTTACACATCATATGCGACTACTGTAAGACTCGTTTCTTTTTTTTTAAAGTATCATTTTTGTATCCCTTAAATATTGGTCATATTTTTTCTTTTAAAAGTTCGCGTTGTCTGCCGGATTTTACGGTACTTCCCTTAGCCGTACTTTGTTAACAATTGAAAAAATCATACCATGAATTCTAAAATCATACGATGTATTACCTCCCACCCCCTTTCAAGAGTAATATTAAAATAAGCATAAAAAGCTAAAGAATAATCGTAAAAAATAAAAACCCTACAGTTTTAAAATTTGTTTCTTAACTTATTATTTTGTGATCCCTTACACTTATCTTACTAACGTTTCTTTTGCATTCAATAACTAATTCCATAATTTCTGTTGTGATTCTTTTTCAAAAACATAACGCAAATATCTTAATACATATTTTCATAGAATTGTAATGAATAAGATGTAAAAACATAGCACATGAGATCATAAATCTTAATAATGATCGATGATCAATTACAATATGCAAGACTGCAGTACACGCAAGACTAAGAAAACCGAGCTTTAAGGGTCACGCAGAAATTAAGGGCTAACCAATCCCTTTTGATGAATATCGTCTTACATACCTATGGTAATAAAGTATTGATTGATATCTGGTAATCATTAACTTTGGGAGTCGGCAATGATTTATACGATTCGATCAAGATGATTTATTTGTTATTTAGACAAACGACAATCTATCATTTAGACAGATGACACATCATTTATTTTTAGAACTCGTATACGGGTGTGGGAAGCGGCATTCTTCTCATAAGTATTTCATCAATTCCTTTAAAAAAGTTCAACCCCCTCCCCCCGAGCAAAATTTATTCAAATCATTTCATTAGAACTGATTATAGCCTTTCTTAGTATGAAGGTGGGTTATTGAACCAATCAATCCATGATATTTGGCAGCTAGATTCCATGATTTTTTATTCAGATTATGTTGATTTATTTTAAGACTCAGCCTAGTGGTAGCTCTAACTTTAATGCATTTCAAATCCACTTTTGTTTATTAGGCATTGCACAATTATTTTAAATTATTTTCGCATCCAATCCGTGGCAATGAACTCTGAAAACCTATTATACTGAAATGCCACTAAATCAGAGATACCTACATAGTAACGAGTTGGGCCTCCGCTGGCCTTTATAACGGCTGCCACACGACGAGGTATAGATTCAACAAGTTTCTGACCATATTTCAGTAAGGTTCGTTGGTGTTGCGTAATAGGCTTTCACACCTTGTTCCAAAACATCCCAAAGATGCTCAATAGGATTTAAGTCTGGGCTTCTAGGTGGACAATTTATGACAGAAAAGTCAGATGACTGCTCATCCAACGAGCCAGTAGCCAACCGGGGCTTGTGAGAAGTACAGTTATCTTTCTGGAAAACTCCATTACAGTGCGAATAACAGAACAGCATAAGCGGATGGAGGCGTTTATTCAACGTGCCTAATCGCATTGAAGGAGGTTGGTACATTCACCAAAGATCCCAAACAGTGCCACGGAAAAACACCACGGACCATGATTGAGCCACCATGACCTTGTACAATTCGAACCTGGCGTGCAGGATCCATGTTTTCATGAACCTGACGCCATATTCTCAGCCTCCCGACGGCGTTAAGTAGTCGGAATAGAGACTCATACCTTCATGCTACTCGTTTCCAGTCCTTGACACTCAAGTCTCCGTACTCTCTTGCCCAGGCAAGACGTGCATCCAGATGGCGAGCATTGAGCAATGGTACTCTCGTTGGCCGACGGCTCCTGAAACCCATATGATGAAGCGAGCGTTGCGCAGTCCATTTATTGACTGTACTCCTGTCACCGTCATTAGACTGGATGGTAATTTAAACAAATGTTTGGCTTCGCTGACTGCGTACAATACGCCCGAGCTGTCTCTCACCATGCTTTGTTAAGGCAAATTGACCTTTGCAGTTTGCCCGATCGTTAGTTTTTTGCCTAACATCCATGTATTAGTGGTATACTCTTGACACTGTCGACCTTGAAAATCCTAGCTGTCTGACGATTTCGGAAATAGAATGGCCCATGTGTCGCGCACCTACAATTTGTTCGCGAATGTAATAGGCATTACCCATACTGACAATTCCAACAACTAAATCAGAACGACCACAATACGCGCTATATATGCAGTTATCACAGAGCCCTCACTTGCACATAAATGATGCGGAGCTTTACACAATTTGCCCTTTCTATCCATAATTCAGTAGCACTTCAGTGTAGTTTGGTACCCAGACTATAAGGGTGATGAAAATGGTTTTGAAATTATAAATTGGTTTAAGCTTATTAAAAAAGCTATATATAGAAAAGAATTATTAGCTAAGCGAAGAGAAGGAATGACTTATGGCGCAGGCCAATTTTAAAGCAAAATTGTTTTGGAAAAATAGTGAATTTTAGATTTAGCATGTTTTATTTTATTTATTTTATGTATTTCATTTATTTTTGAATATATTTAATATATGTTTCTTGCAAAAATAAGTCAGATAATGCTATTTCCTATTTTTCGTAATTTTGAGGTCAGACAGGCTTTTTATAAAAAGCTTGTATTTTTGTTTAATGTTTTGAAATTGAATTGTTTTATGCTTTATTTTAAAGGTATATATCAATACAATATATTAACAACTTATTACAAAATTTAGATATTGTTTTGATATTTATTTACTGATTTGTATTCTTCAAATTGCGTTTTCTCAGTTTGAGTTTTTTCATAAAAACACGATCTTTAAAAGTACAAAACACTTCTACAGATATTTATGAAACAACTTGAATTTTGGTTTGAATGTTTATTATAATGTGCTTAATAAAATTAGGTATCCATTTTTCAATATATTGATTAGAAAAAATTTTATAAAAGAAAATGTAGCAGAAATCATGCTTTTTTAGCCTTTTTCCCATTGTTGTATACATTAAATTTTTTCCCCCCAAACTAATTTGTTTATTGCAAAATCGATCCCCTAAAGTTATTACTAACAGTCTTATAAGCCTAAAAAACATTTTGATATGAAAACAATGATAATTGTATTAAAAAAAATTTTTAAATCATTAAAATTTTTTAAAAAATTTAAATTTTTAAAATTTTTATTAAAGTTAGCTTTTTTTTCATGGTAAAATTTCTTTCTTTAATAGTAACTGTTTATAATATGCACAAAAGATATTTTAAAACCCTTAAATAAAAAAAATTGAAAAAAGGTGCCGAGTCCCCTTAATAGGAAAAAAATATACTAAGTTATTAAAACTAATTTTATATTGATCACAATAATGTGTTGTCGCTATAACTCCTCCTGATTTTGGTTGAGGTGAAGATCTGGGTATACATGGAGTTTTCAGGGGGATCCAAATGCAGCATGGATGGAGAAGGCATTAAATCGGACACGAAATGATTACAAACAGGTATTCACAGTAATTTACTTTTACGAATTTAAATGTTAGAACAGACTACGTGATATGTGGACAAGACAAGCTGAATGATTAGAAATAGTGGATACTTCCGAAACTTGCCAGAGAAATACTCCGAGACCTTTTAATTCTCAAGTAGCGACGCACTACAATTCAAAACGTAATAGCGTGGCACCGTCCCTAACTCCCTACTATTATCTATATTCCTGACTATTTATATACTATTTAAGAGACACAAGTGCAAATTCATCCATAACATTAATTTGAATATCTTCCACCTTGATGAAATCCAAACTAAATGAAACGAAACTTTTACAAATTTAAAATAAATATGAGTGAGTGAGTGAGTGATTTTGGGGTTTATTGGCGCAAGAGCCGATTTCGGCTATACTGCGCCAAACATTTGTTTTAATATCTGTGGTCTAGACGGGAAGAGAAAGAAAGAATGAATTGAATGACAAGAAAGAGGGTCGAAAATAGAGAAGGATCACTAGGGTACCCCGGGTTCGTGAAGCCCGTGTTTACCAAAGACAGTAAACCCCGTGGGAAAAGGAAAAGATCACTAGGGCACCTCGGGATTGTGACACCCGTGCTCACCTAAAGAAGGTGAGTCCCCTGAGGGTTAAAATAAATATGTGTCTATACATATCTAATCCAAATTTTAAAAGTATATAAAATAAAAAGTAGTTAATTTATCTAAATAAAACTACACATAGTAAATTTTTATTCCAATCTGTTAAAAGAATATTGTATGTGTGGCCCAGGAAATTTTTTTTCTTGCAATGTAGACCTCAAACGGTCATAGTTCAGACACCCATGCTCTAAAACTTGACAAATATCCTAAATCGGATAGTTTTTCTAATTTTTGACAAACGGTTAACAGTCTGCATTTAGAATTAAATTACAAAAGTAAATTAAAAATAAAAACTTTTAAAAAAATGTTGTGGCTAAGATTGAAGGCATAAACAAGTTATTTAAATTTTCTTGCCTAGAGCTTTATTTTAATCTTATTACTACTTAAAACATCACTTGCAATTTCCCACATCATGCAACACTTATAAGAATTGTTAAATTTAAGCTTTTTAGTTTCAAAAATAGTTCGCGATTCTTAGTGCAATTAAGAATTATTTAGAATAATTCTTTTTGTATGACTCATGTTATACCTACCTAATGGCCCTAGAAGTTTCAAGATAAGTTTCAAATTATTTTTTTTAAAAAAGAATCAAACATGCGACTAACAGTTCATAAATCAAATATAATTATGTTTCTTGGAATCGTATCAAGAATGATAATAATTTATACACGTAATTTTAAGGTAACCGGATGATTGCCACAACTTTAAAAAAAAAAAATGGGGATTTTTTTTTTTTTTTTTTTTTTTAGATTTGTTTAGTACATTTTATGAAAAATATGCTAAAATTAAGAGAAAAAGAAATTATTATTACTAAAATGCGGGGGGGAAACGGATAAAAATTGACAAAAAATAACATAAACGCGGCCCATCCTGTACCAAAAGTTTACGAACAAATTTTCAATTTTTCAATTCTGATATGTTGCTATGTTATTCTACTTGAAGTGACCATCTGGATAAGATATATTTTAAGTTTTACAGAAATTAGAGCACTTTATCTTAGTTGTTATATGAAATTGCTTTAAAAAAAAAACAGTAATTATATTCAGATAAGGAACTGTAAATTTTGTAATAAAACGGTGATTAATAAATCTGAAGGTTAAAACACTTCTACTATTATACAGAACATACACAAAAAATTTGAGTTAATTATTTTCAAATCTTTTTGAGCAATCGCTAGCTCCGTTTGAGCATTTTCAAAAAACACATTTCGAGTAAAACGCGTTTTAAATCATGACATCTTGCTTAAAGTAATGACATCTGCTCTTATTAAAACACAAATAGTTTTTGTTTTTGAGAACGGAATATAATAAATTTGGTATTTTTATAAAACTAATAAAATATCCTATAAAATAAAATCATAAAAAAAAAAAAAAATTTGTCAATTTTTGGCAAAATTCACAATTTTAGGGTAGCCGGATACCTTAAGAATGCTAAAAAAAATATTAAAATGTCACACATAATTTGGAGTTAAAAGCAACTTATCAATTTTTATCGAGGTTAGAAACAAATACAAAATAAGATAAAATTACGCACAAAATAATTATCAATCTCTGATAAATCTGTCAATACTTTCAATTTATTGCTTTCAGTATAATTATTTCCCGTGAGCAAACAAAATAGTAATTCTCAACATTCTCTCAGCTGCTAGACATATATCAAAATATATAGCTTTCAATGTAACACGTGATTTAATAATAATAATTATATCTATTTTCTTCGTTTATATAATCCTGGTATTTATAGTTGTTAATATGCAATACGCACCAGAAACAATTATGTGTATACCGAAAATTACAAAAAATGTTACATAAATTATATATTATTAAATTACATATTAACAATTATGCAAAACTTGTGAAATTTTTTTTCTCTGGACATTTGTAATTATTTCATAGAAACTAAGCCATTTTATGAAATAAACAGACATTCTTGATTAATAAGTTCTTATTTCTTTCACTTTCAAACTTCTAATCTCGGGTATTTTTGATAGGTAATAAATGATTCAATGTTTTTGCATTATTAGGCCCAAAATAATTACTATGGGGCTACTAAAATATTTGATAATTATTTCTAATTTTCCTTTGCATCATTTAAAATACATCATCATCATTACAGCTGCAAAAATATGTGCTAATCACTATTTTTAACTCCATTTAGAACAATTAAAATCCATTATTGTTAATTGCAATAGCATTTCCTTTGCTTTATTATTAATCACTTTTAATGCGAGAGAAAACGTGACTAAATGCTTTATTAATGCATATACAGAGCAATTATTCAAATCCTGAGAAACACTCAGAGTCCTAAAAGAAATTTCTGGAAAAGTAAATGGAAGCTAATCCAATCAGCGTTCACTTATTGACCCTTCATGTGATTGGCTACTCAAAGAAGAAAGCAATTAATTGCTAGTTTTTTTTTTACTGATCTCTTCTAGGATATATTTTTTGATTCAAAATCTGTTTTTGAAGAGCTAATTTTATTCTATTTAATGATGAAACAGACTTCTAAATATCCAATGACGTCTAAGACTCCTCGAGGCCCTGAGCCTCAATGTAGAAATCTCATCTGCGATCACTTAATCGAATTTGAAGCACATACCATGTGACTCAAAAGTCCGTTAACATTCGAAAATTCGATAATTCACGGAATAATGTAAGTAGAGAGATAAAAATTGTCACACATGCTTGAAATAATATGGTGTTTTATTGAAATAAAATAAAGTGTAGAACATGGCCAGCATATGGTGATGTGACAACAAAAGCATATGTGACAACAAAAGCAATAATTAGCATTACACGATTTTCTTATAAGTCAGGACAGATCTTAAAAGACTTACGTAAAGGAACAATTTAGTCCTTAATTTGAGAAAAGTGAAACCCTTTAGCTTCTTATTTAATAAGAAAAACTTGAGAAATGCTTATTGAGCAAATATTTACCAACGTATGTGTGTAAAGACAATTAAAATTGATCAAGTAAATTCACTAACACTCACAGCCAGAATAATTATATGAAAAAAGACTCAAAGAAAAATCTCATGAAAAATAACTCAATGGCAATTGGAAGACACGTTCAAGATAAAATTTAAAAATATATTTTATTGCACAAGGATGTAATAATTTAAGAATACTTTTTTTCTTCTAAATAGAAAAAACATGTACTAAATTTCTAAAAAAAAAACATTTGCCATTATTGCTGATTATTAATATTATATTGTTGTTTTTCAATAAATGTTTAGCTGTTGTTATTTTATTCTAACTGTAGTTGATTGTGTTACACTTTAAAGCTGGAAGAAGGCTATTGACGATGGACTAAGTAACTATGAGACACGGTCAAAATCCAGGAAATAACAGAAAATCTTGACAATCCACTCTTAAATTTCCACAGAACGACAACGGGAGGATTTTCAAACTCGACAGATTTAACGAGCGTCAGCCCTCCACACGGTGAATATTCAGAAGCACAATGATTCTAGCCCACGATTCAACAGAAGGAATACCTAAGTAAGGATTTTGAAAAATATAACGTGGATCAGACTCTCTACGTGGCGGGTTCCTTGTAATAATTTAAAAGCATTGCATTAATATAGCAAAATTTTAAGTTTTAACTTAATTTCTAGTTTTTCTTACATTTTATCTACCCTACTGGACACATGCTTAACCCACAGATTCTTGTACAAGCAATCTTCATACACCCTCTGGGCAGCCAATGAGAGTCCTTTTCCTTGTCCACTGTCGACTAATCACAGAAAAAGCAGCCTCGAAGCTCTTTCCAAAGCAGAAATTTAAAATATCTGATGAGCATAAGTGATTTCTCGTTAGCTCTTGAAAGATCTAATTTACAGACATAAAATTTTTGAAGTTCAAGAAATTAGTTTCAGGCACGCACTTGGACCTCATCTCCTCAGCCAATCGGTATGAAGTCACTCACAGCATGAGAAAGTCAACCTTCGTCGCTGCCATATCGCAAGACTCAGATATAGAATTGGGGGATGCGTTGCAACCTAGCGCCCACATCACTGTCTTCAATGAGGTCTGAAACCTGTAATTCGACAACGCCCACTATGAGTTAACCACAATCTTTCGACTAGCGTGTTCAGCTAATGCCCATAGTATTTATTGATGAATATTATATCATTAACTACTATATACACATTATCTTCTAATTTAAAATATACGTCTCGCCATCATACGAGTTGTCATAATAACAATATGGTGTTTATTCCAAGCTATCTACAATACATTTATATATCTAAGATTATATTTAAAAATATTTCCTAGAACTAAGACAGAACTAAATTAATATTTTCAAGTCATAACAAAAAAGGCAATACCTGAAAATGCAGACTGATAAAAAAAAACAGCAGTGAAGAAATAAATTCTATAAAATAATACGTCGGAGAGCGGTCTGAGTAACACTTCATATTTTTCATTTTTTTAAATTTTTTATTTCGAAACTTTCTATGGACCAGAGCATTTATGCGACAAAGATATTTACATAATTAACTCGCATCCTCTTCTAAAAAGAGGGGAGAAATACGGATATAAAATATTTTTGGGACATTAAATATAAAAAAGAAAATAAGGGGAAAAAATATTAACTCAACCTTAGATATTACGCAAATGTAATTAATAAGAGAAGCAAACACACACTACTAATTAAAAAGCTGGGAAAAAATAATTCGGAAAAAAATAATTCAGATCTTTGAGGAAAACAACTTCTTTTGTCAAAATATTATTTTTGTTAAAACTTTTTTAAACCAAAACACAAATTTCAGTCTTTTCTATTGAGCATAAATTTAAATAAAATCGATTTAACATTTACTATTTTTTTACTCTAATAATATCAAAGACATTCTTAAATTAATAAGAATCACAATTTACTATTGGTATATTTAAATCGAATGTTAGTACAAATTATCTCTCTCTCTTGAAGAGAAAAAGCCAGAGAAACCGCTTTTTTCCCAAAAGAAATTGTATAAAATTAGCTTTAAAGGACAAACCAATGAATAAAAATAACACTAGAAACAAATATAATCATAATGTAAATACGTAACTATCTTCAAAATACTACAAAAATAATTATTTGTATTATTTAAATGTACATGTGATGTCATACCACAAAAATTATACTAATTAAATAAAATTTCTTGAAAACTGAATTGAATACAAGAATTTGAAGTCTGAGTTGAGTTCATAATTAAAGAGAATATGGGAATTTATAAATAAAAGTTAAAACAATTGCAAATATTAACATCTAAATGTACTGTGACAATACGAATAAAAAAATAGTAAATAAGAAACTATTAGTAATTTAACCAAAAACTGATTTCATGTCTTACAGAGTTAATCTTATCTTTATGATTTACCCCCGGAATCATATATTTTGAAATATTTACTTACTGATGCATATTTGATGCAGTGTAGTTTTTTTTTGTTCGTTATATTAAGACTTTAAGCTGCAAATTTTTAAAAAAAATGACACATTTTCTTATTTATTAATTTTGTTTCTTTCCGCTTACATAAACTTACGATTCCGTATATTTTTTTCTAAATTTTTAATAAAAGAAACAAACAAATTGTAAACCAGAAAAATAATGCCCATTAGGATTTATTGAATAAAATATGCGCGATATAAGCAGCACGTCTCAGTATAAATATACCGAAAAAAAAAGAACGATTAATTTTTGCTACATTATTTATGTAATAAAAGATTAAGATATGCAAAGGCAAAAAATACCTTTCAGAGAATTTAAGAATCAATTACTTAAGCGTAAGATTACGGATCAAAATTTACTCTCATACAAACATGACTGTATAACATAGGTGTTTAAACTAGGACCGTTTGAGGGCCCACATTGCAACAAAAAAAATTTCTGGGCCAAGCATACCATATTTTTTCAACGAATTTAATTGAAAGTTAACTCTACGTGTTTTATTAAAATAAATTGACTTTTTTTATTATAATTTTTTTTTAAAAATTTGAATAAGATTTGTATAGGTACATATTTATTTAAAGTTTAAGTTTCGTTTCATTTATAGTTTGGATTTCATGATAATGGAAAACATTCAAATTAATGAGATGGATGAATTTCCTTTTGTTGAACAATTAAATCGCGCGTGATATCCGGTTCAATAGACGAGGTTGCAATTTTTAATGCAATTTTCAAGAAGGTTGTCAGTGATCTTTGTCTCTTGTATGCTTCATTCTTGAAAATAATCGTTCACAAATATAGGTATTGCCAAAAGCTGAAGACAGTAATAAAGCATGATTGTGAAAATAAGGATATTTATCGCGGGGTAGGTAATCTTTATAAGACTCCAGTACTGAAACATTTCCAGGTTTTGCAGTTCAATGCATTCCATTTGAAGATTTGAAGGTATTGAAAGTAAAAATTCGTCATCGAGGTAATACGCACATAATTCGAAGCATAAATTCTCATGACATACTAAGGTATGTTTTTATTTAAATTTTTATATCAAAATAATTGTCAACGAATCAATTATATGAAAAATATTGTAAACATTTATTTTTTTAAAAATAAAAATGAATAAATTCAATTATTTTCAAAATTTGCGTTTTGGGCCGCACTTTAGACAAGCATGCTGTATAATGCAAGCAGTTGTATCTCAGGCACATCATCGAATTCAGTTTCATCTTTTCACCATCACTGTTACAATGATCTATAAATAAATAATCATCTTTCGTTCAATGTAGATAGTTAGATACGCTACATTTTTTTAATGACTTTTTAATTATTTCACATTTAATTTCTCATTTCATGCGTTTTTTAACCACTCACACTCAATTTAAAGACTGGTATGGCGCATTTGGCCACCTTTCATAAATGCTTTTTGATCTTCCTACAACCACATCCTTCTATCACCTCTATAGTTCTTGAAATGTACCGTTGTTAAAAAGCCTGGTATAATACTTCGAATAAATGATTTCAAAAGATAAAAGCATTGTTCACGTCCATTTGCGAATATACTTAAAAATTATAAATAATGCAATTTGAAGTATAGGTACGCGTTATACATCGGTGCGCCTAATATATATACAGTGGGTGATTATTTGTGTCTCTGGTAATTTTTGATGTTAGTTTTACGTCGGCTAATGCTATGTCAGGTTCGAGTGAGTGAGAGAATATTAACGTCCCACTGATTAGCAACACGAGGGCTTTTGCGACGGTCCGCGTAATTTTGAACCATGGTCAAGTGACGCGGACGACACCTGAGCTGACACCCCCTCTCCTAACTACCACACCAACGGGAGGACGTTTGAGTTCTCGACAGATTTAACGTGCATCGTGCACTTCCCAATCATTACAAGAACTACTAAATTTATTTTATATAAGGAAAACAGTATCATTTATTTATATTAGAACATAATTATTGTGTTATGTAAGTGAAATTACATAATTTTTTAATTTTACACAATACATGAAAAATAGCATTGTACCTCAACTTTCATTTCACCCCACAATTATTTATCAGTAGAATTGAAAGCAAAGAAAAGTAAAGATCATCAAACAATAGATAAAAATAAAACTATAAAGCCACATTTTCATCGGTTATTGAAAAACATAAGTATAGTCACAAAAGAAGGAAAAGTAATTCTTACAAATGTAGAGGAACATAACAAAAAAAGAATCCCAAAAAGAACTTTTTTTTTACTATTATTATTTCGCTTTAAAACACGAACATTCTACAATCTAATACTAATAAATCATTGAAACAGGGGATAGGATACGGAAATTATCTTTAATACAATATAGTCGGGGATAACGAGACTTCAAGAAACCAGTAAACAAATGAGAAATAAAATCCAATACAGATTCAAAATTATGATTATTAAGAAAGAGTTTCTTCTGTCCAGACGATTCCAATAAAATAAAAAATCACTTTTTACTATTATATCAAACAATGTTTTCAAATGAGATAATATTTAAGTTGAAAAAAACTATTTTCTTTCAAATACTGAAATAAATTACATTACCGTCGATGTTTAAGCAAATGATATCAAAATAGAGTTAACTCCATAAATTTATTACACATTTCCTATGAATACTATTCATTTTGGAAATGTATGAAATGATATGTTTAATTATTGTAAAATTTTTCATGGAATTACTACAGTTTTATAATACATGGAATTGGTAAATATCCCCCTCCAAATTTCACTGCCTCACCCCTATTTTAACTTTGAAAGGAGCTAGTTACTCACGTATACGAGAGTCACTAAAATTTTTGAGATACTCCTCGGGTTTTAAAGTTATACTTACAAACTTTTAGGAGTGTTCAAAGTAGTTTCCTCCAGCATCAACGCACTTTTGTAGACGAATTTCCCACTGATTAAATGCCTCAAACCATTCATTTCTTGGAACTGATGAAAAAAATGCATTTATAGGCCACATCAATCTCTTGTTTTGGATGCGAAAACAACGTCCTCGTAAGTTCTTCTTTAAAGTAAAAAATAACCAAAAGTCACACCTAGCGAAATCCGGAGAATAAAGTTCTATCACTTTAATTTGTTTTTTTAAGAAACTCAACTGTTAATTCGGTTGTATGAGAAGATGCTCTGTCATGGAGAAGCATTTGTCCCCTAACATTAATCTCTTGCCGAATTTCTGGAAGACATTTAGTGGTATACCAGTTTGTTGTTACTGCCTTCTGTCCTTCCAACTTGATGGCTTTCACCAATCCCGTACTAAAGAAAACGGCCTACATTACTTTTTCATTACTCGTTGTCTTTTCACCATTATTGGCGTGGTATCATCTTTAAACACCCATATTTTGCTTTCTTGACGTGTTGGAACGTCAAAAAAAAACGGTACGTACGTTTCATCACCCGTTACAATTCTAGAAATGATGCGGTGCCTACAATCATTTAGCAATTTAAGGATTTATTTAGTGATTCTGACACGCTCCTCTCTTTTTGGTGTTCAGTTAGATTATGGGGAACCCAACGGCAAATTAATTTTTTCATACGTAATTCTTCATGAATTATTTTGTGTATGGCTACGGATCCAATATTAAGTTCCTTCTGTATCATTTGGTAGGAACAAAGCGATTATCATCCATTAACACTTCGTATGGTAGGCATATTACCCGGGATTCCTGCCGACCGTGGCCTTCCTGTGTGTTCTTCATCCTGAAGAGAATTGCGACCACTGCAAAATTCTTTAAGCCATCTGAATACAGTAGCACGATATAAAGATTCATCGCGAAATGCTAATTGCTGCCATTCAAAGCATTCCTCTTGATTTAATCAAGATTTAAAATCATAGAAACTCATAGCACGATAATGTTCTCGTGTTAACTCCACATTTTCTCTTCTGTCAAAAATTTATTCTACGCTAAATAACTTGAAGTAAGTCAGTAAAAAGTCGTCTGCTGCGTTAAAATACTTAGTATTTTCAAATTAAACCGTAATTTTGTTTTGTAACTTATCCTCTGCGCATATCTCAAAAATTTCAGAGTTACCCTCGTATGTAAGAAATCTCGCGAAATTCACAGCAAAACTGTAAATTAATTAAGCATTGCAACACTATGAAGGAGGGGTTTTACATATGTCTTATTTTCATGAAATAGAGATCGTAATGAATATTGGTTGTTTGCAGTGGCGTAATTGAGAATATTAGGGCCCCTTCACCCTGCACCGTCAAGTGTTGGGCCCCAAGCCAGACCTTACAAAGGAATAACTTGGTGGAAAGCCATAACATAGCATAGGCTTTGGGCCCTCCGGTACCCTCAGCTACCACAATGTGGCCCTCGCGCACGCGAGCTAAAACAATTGCTCGCCCCTGTATTACACCTATCTATCGCAGCTACAAATTCGTAAACTAGGTTTATATGATATTTTATCATTGAGATAATGAACAAAAACTGAAGATCATAAATCTTTTAATTCGAAAACTTTGAGAACCGTTAAAGTGGTCTTTTGAAACCAAGACCTTCTTTTGTTCTTATTCTCCATTTAAGAACACTATTGGGTTCTACAGATCAGCACATTTAAAGACAAATGGAGGAAGTTTCCAAACAAAAAATTATTCTCCCTTTTATATTTAGGTAATAAATAGTCAAGAACAAATGAACTAAATTTTGAATAAATAAGAAAGAATGAAACTAGAAAACTTATATTTCAGCACAATGCTTATTCAATCTTTAGAGAGAAACTAAATATTAAAATCCTCCCAAAGTGTATTTAAAATGTTTTCAACAACAATTCATCACAAAATTCAACACTAAATATATTCAAGTTTCTTCTATCGCGATGCAGACAATAGAAAGTTTCTCGCACGTGACCTATTTCGCATACTATTAAGAACAAAGGATTTTACCATCCCATTCAAAAGTAAACTTTCTTTTGTTCCATCCAATTCATTATTCCTATCAATAATACACTTCGATGAAGTCGTAAGAAAAGTATATGTAAATAGTTCAGTTCAATTTCATTATTTGTAAATATTTTATATAATTAGCATATCAAATTTTATATATTTACTGTCTACAAAGAATAGATTCAATTCAAAATAATTTATGAGATACTGAATACTCCCTATTTTCTAATTTTGATTTGAAGTCTTTGCGTGGGAATCCAATTGCTGAGAAATATAATTAAATTGTTATTCATATGTTGAAGTTATTTTTAGATTTTAAATTCGTTCGAAACGCATGAATTTATTTTTAAATCTCAAGATACTTATTTCCCGCCAACATCGCTGGATATTTAATAATGTTGTACGACTATAAATAAATTAAAATTATAGCCGTTACCCGCCCACTTCGCAGGGTATTTCATGATGTTTTATAAATTTTTACTGCTTATATATATATGTGTGTGTATAAATTATTGATATTTAAGTCTTAGCATTAAGAATTCGATTGTATTGAAAAATATACTTATACCTGTAACTGTCGCCTCTTGATAAGAAAAAAAAGGGCAGAACCCATCTAATTTGTATTTTCTAAAAATCTCTAAAATTGAAGTATAGAATGATGTTTGCACTTTCGTAACCCTAGAACCAAGTGGATTCCTGCAAAACCAATTTTCGGTGGATCTCTACTCTGTAAAATTAACATGCAAGACAAATTTCAAGTCTAAATCTAAAAAAAAAAATGGAATTTTAACTATCAATACCCCCGTAATACCGTTGAGAGTAGTTTTCCAAAATAACTGTTCTTAGAGGATTTCAATTCAACAAAAGAAAAATGCAAACCAAGTTTCATTATTATAGTCCTTGTAGTTCGAAAAAAGGAATTTTTTTGTCAACGCCCCAGTAACCCCTGCTCACCCCAGGAGTTGATTTCCGTAAAATACATTCTTAGTGGATCCCTATTCAACAAAAGAAATATGCTTAACAAATTTCAAGTACGCAGGTCTTACAATTCTAAAACAGGATTTTTTTTCCTATAACTCCCCTTGACCCCTCGCAACCCTCTTTAGGGGTCGATTTTTGTCTTACTCTTTGTTAGAGGAACTCTATTCCATGAAAGGAACATGCTTACCAATTTTTAAGTATTTTAGTTTAAAAACGGAAATATTTATCGATTACGCCCCTTAATCTCCCGAAATGAAACTTGGTGGTTGATATTCAGGAAACTCATTTGGAGCGGTTCAATACTCTACGAAAGGAATCTGGTTACCAAATTTCAAGACTGTACGTCTAACAGTTGAAAAATGGGGATAATTATCTATAACGCCCCTTGAGTCCCGCAATGCCACTTGGGAGTCGATTTTCACAAAACTCATTAGCGTATTCTATCTTATGAGAGGAATCTTCTTACCAAATGTCAAGACTGTGCGTCTAATAGTTTAAAAATCGGAATAATTATTTATATCTCTCTTTAACCCCCCCCCTCCCTACCGCGCAACAGCCCTTGGGAATCAATTTTCCCAAAACCTATTTTATAGCGGATATTTACTTCATGAAAGAAACATGCATACCAATTTTCAAGCAGGTAGATCAAGTAGTTTAAAAATTAAAATATTTATCTATTACACCCCTTAATCCCCCACAACGCCACTTGGGAGGCTTTTTTCTACAAAGTTATCTTATAGCTGATCTCGACTCTATGATTGGAATCTATTTATCAAATATTAAGTCTGTGCCTCTAATGGTTTAAAAATGGAAATAATTATCTATAACGCCCTCTAAGCCCCCGCAATGCCACTTGGGGGTCGATTTTCACCAAACTCATTTAATAGCGGATCTCTACTCTATGAAAGGAATGTTCTTACCCAGTTTCAAGATTGTACGTCTTGTAGTTTAAATATGGAAACAATTACTTAAGCCCCTTGTTGTTCGAATTTCACAAAATCCGTTCTTAGCGGATCTCTACTCCCTGAAAGAAACATGTCTACCAAATTTCAAGTCTGTAGGTTGAATAGTTCTGGAGATATCGTGATTAGTCAGTCAGTGAGTGAGTCGCTTTCCTCCTTTATATATATATATAGATAAGTTCTAGCATATAAGCTTCTGATTGCATTGAAAAACAGTCATATAGCTCTTGTTTCTTGATTGGGGGGGGGGGAGCTTAAAATTGTAAAACGGAAGCATATAACACCCATTTATAATCTTCACTTGTATGTAACGGATTCTTTGAACTCAATTTCTACCCACTTTAAAAGGTCAAATTAATACGAAATTTTGCTCACTTGTCCAGGACCGATAACAATACAATAATTAATAATTTTGTTCTTTTGTCCTGATCAGAATCATCAAGATTACAGATTTTCCATTTTCAGATCCTGGCGACCCGCATCTGGCGACTAATTTTAGATCCCATTTCCAGATTTGGCCACTAATTCCAGATTAGGCGACTAAAAATTTAGTTACAACTTAGTTCGATTAACTATAAAATGGTGTATTTTAGTTTTTTAAAATTATAATGTATTTATCTTTTACGCCCTTGTAACCTCTCCTCGGAGTCGATTTCCTCGAAACCCTACCAAGTGGGTCCAAGTGTTTTTCAACACAACAAACATGTTTATCAATTTTCAAGCTTTTAATTCGTCTAATAGTTTAAAAACGTGAATTTTTTTTGCTGTAAAGCCCACGCAACTCTTAGAAGTCGATTTCCATAAAACTCGTTCTTTGTGGACCTTTTCCCGACAAAACAAACCATGATTACCAATTTTGAAGTCAGTTGATCAAATAGTTCCAGAGATTTCCAGATGAATCAGTAAGTGAACGAGCGGGTCGATTTTTTTCAAAAAAGATACATAAACTTATGTCTCTTTCATATACTCTTAAAATATACTATTTTCTTATACAGGACCATTCCACACACACACACATTTAACATATTCTATTATCAATATACTTATTAATAATTGATCAAATCAAACAGAGCTCAGAATTTCTATTAATTTCATTTAGTACGCTTTAGTATATAATTATTATTCAAATGATGTTTCTATGTTACATAAAATTAAATCTTCAAAAATAGAGTGTGCAATTTAACTTTTGAATTGCTTTTATATACTTTTTTTTTCAAATTAATCTTCTAAAATTTAAACAAATTGGCATAGGAGAGTCTCAATATCAAGTAATACACAACAACCAATTTAGGAAATTTTAAAACTCACAACCATTTTATAAAATATTATTTAAGATACTGCACATTTCAATGAAAATATAATTTTATAAGCTCATTTTGCTGTTTTCATCATAGAAAGTTATTTTAATAAGTGCCGTCTAAGAAACGACACAATACACCCGGTAGAAAAGTCATTCCATTCCCTACATTTCACTTTCACGTGATCACCAGATCTCTCCGGTGTCCGGTAGCAGATCTGGCCGTGGGTAGCCTAGTGGTTAGAGCATCGGATTCCAGACCGGAGGGCTTGGGTTCGATGCTTGATGCCACCAAATACCCTCCGAGTACACTCGGAGTACGTGCTCGTTAAATCAGCGGGTCCGAAAGTCTTGTGGGCGGTCGTAGCAGAAACCACGAGTGCAAGGGGCTGGAGAATATTTTCCTCTCTAATTCCATGCCTAAATTGTGGAGGTGGAGATAGGGGGTGTCACCATCTATCGTTAAGAAGTCCAACCTGTCCCACAGACTCTGGCAACTTTCATTCCTTCCCTTCGGGAAGGACACGACAACAATAGCAACCAGATCTCTTTTCAATACAGTTCTCTTATACTCTGAAGAGCAGGTATCTCTAAATATCCCTAGATTGCCCTCCCCCCATCTAACTTTAATTAGAAAGTGTATGGCGAAAAATCCACTAAGAGAACATCCACCCCATCTACGAGTCAATGCTAAGTCTTATAATCTATTACATCAGTACCAGAGAAGTGCGAACACATTACTAATCTTTTTACTCTTGTAGTTACATTTCTTGAAAAAGACATTCAATTGTTATAGTACTGTTAGCATTTTGCCTTCAATACATGTATATCACCTCTATCAATTTTCGTCTCATTCGGATAATTCCCCCTTGGCGCAACGCTTTTTGATATACACATTTCCTGGGATCACAGATATTTCACGTCAAAATAAGCAATATATTGAAAAAATTGCAAAGCAGAAATGTTTTTACTTTTGGAAAACTTGAAATACCTGAAGATATGATCCGATCTCGCAACGTCTTAAGGAAAAAAACTTATGATTATTTTGAATATTTACTTTTCAAGAATTCCAAAATTTTCAAAATCGAAAACTTTATTCTTGCGAGCTTCTATATTAAAAAATGCGCAATTCTTTACGTCAACATTTCGCTGTAGAAAGATATTTTGCATTTTAATATTAAGAAGAAATTCGCTTCGATCTGATTCCTAACTTGGAACACAAAGTTATACTACTTTAGATAACAACATTCCTTTGAGCATCCAAATTTAACAAATATTTATTTCAATCCGATTCATATTTTGTTAAGTCGATATTGCAATTCCTCATTTCCACCCAAAAAGAACTGTTTTTCACAGCAAATTATGCTAATCTCAAAGATATAATCTATGTAATCCTACCTTTACGAATACAATCTTTTACGCAACATGTTGGTTTTGAATTGTTCAAAAAAGATTGAAAAAGAATTTCAAGATTGAAAAGATTCTAAGATTTAAAAGTAACATTCTATTTATTTTTCTCTATCAAGAAATTCTTTGATAAAAAAAAAGTTGGTTAATATAGTGCATATAAAAAATAAATTTTATGAGACTTCTAAATACTTGTTTGTATGACAAAAACAACATTATATAATTTTTTAAATTTATTTTTCATATTTTATACTGCAGTAGAAGTTTTTTTTTAAAGTGTAAAAAATATCTAAATACATTTTTAAAAAAGGAAGATTCTCCTTTTTAAATTTATTTAAAAACATTGAAGTACTTTATAGTTTTATATAATTAATAAAATTAATAAAACTTGTGAAATAAATCTTGCTTCCTACAACTAATTACGAAAAAAAAATAAAGAAAAAAATTTGAAGATTTTTTTTTCTGTTTTGAAAAGAGATTCTTAAGCAAAAAAGCATTTCTTGGTAATTATTAAAGAATTTATTACGTATAACTATTCTTTATTTGAAATGAACTGTCATTTATTTATATTTAACGAAAATCTATACATTTCAATACGTTTATGTTTTTAATTTTGAGTTTCTCCTCATGGTTGTATCTGTTCTTTCCGAGAGTCTTCGTAGACGTGACAGGTCTAATTACGAGATCAGATTTTTAAAAATATTTTATTCAGGATCAAAAACATGTCACTACCTATTGCAGCAAACGTAAAAATATACTTATATTTAAAAAGCATTTAAAGAAATAATCAATCAGACCTATCACTCGGAACACAAAAACATCTATATATCCCATTCGTCATCTGCAGTTGTATATATATAACATGTCCTCATTTACATTCAAGGTGCTGTAAAATGCTGATGACTAAACGTCCAAGGATCGGGTTCAAAACGGATCCGAGACTCGAATCCGAGATCAGAGCACGGAAATTGGAAAAATATCAAGACATTTTTATAAACTGTAGCAGTAACTAACCATTTTTCCCCCTAAATTTCTTGTACAAAGCCCATTTTTTCATAATAAAAGAATTGTTACAATATTTCTCGTGTTACAGAGTGTCAGTTCTAAATGTTTTATATAAGAGTCGCCCAAATGAAAGCAGCATTACTGTAATAACTTCACAATTTGAAGAGGACTGCGCATGCCTCTATAGAGTTCGCAGAGTGCTGGGGGTGCATGCAATATCGTCAGATCCCCCCCCCCCTGATGCTTGCGTGATAGCGTGGGAGCACGTTAAAAAGTATCGTTCGCATCATGGATGCCTCCAAACGAAACGACTGTCAATGCTACCACGTTCTGTACGTCATTGCATGAACTGAGAAAGAATATCAAGAACTGCTGAAGTGGCATGTTGTTCGGCGACGTTATCATCTTGCATGATAACGCTCGTCCTCATATGGCTGTGGCGTGCCAATTATTATAACGGCGATTCTTCTGGGAGGCTCTCGAGCATCCCCCTTACAGCCCGCACCTCTCTCCGTGTGACAATCACATATTCGGTCCACTCCAGAAAGCTCTAAAGAGACGGCGATTTCGCGACGATAATGAAGTCCAAGCTGCTGTTGAAAATTGGTTCCCTAACCAACACAGGAGTTTCTTTCCCAGGGTGTCCATCATGTCGTGGACCTCTGGAACACTTGTTCCAACCTACAAGGTGACTTTGTCTAGCCTATCTGTTACGTCTGTATTACTTCTTTCATTTGTATTCTAATTTATATTAATAGTATTTAACGATTTATCAAACCGACTGCAGTGTCACTTTCATTTATAAGCGACTCTTGTGCATCTTAATATGATTACAATCATCGTATCGTAATAAATAAAAGTTTGATTGCACATATCCATTAATATCAGTCTCAGAGACTATGTCAAAAAGTTACAGTTTCTTACCACCAGTTGATATAAACGGTGCTATGTGTAGAATAAATGTACTACAATTTGGATACTGATTTCCAAAGGTGCCATTTTTATTAAATAATTTCAAAATTCATAGCTTTAGTGATTTTTAAAGTTGAGAAATTCAAGGACTTTCCTAGACACATTTAGTGTTTAGCTCATAGTTGATGCAACTTCACAAAATTAACTATAAAATGCAAAGAATAACAAAGTTGTACAAGTTATATACTTAATACTTTCCCCAAAAATAAATAACACACAGTAGATTTAAGTTTTAAAAAAAATGTCATTTCAATTAAAATTTAAAAATCTCTGCTTATTTGACGCAATTTGTTCTTGCTAAGGAATATAATAATTTTTATGTTTTAACTTTTAGTTGAGCATAGAGTTTGCTAAGATCTTATACGCTATCTCCTTATAAGTAAAAATAAGACTTTTCTTTTATGATTTTGATTCTTAAGGTTTAATTAAAATTGATATACTTTAATGAAAGGGAAATGAAAACAATTCGTAGTAAATAATTGAAAAAGAATATTAATTAATTCATCTTAATTGCAAATTAATTGAGAATTCATGTGTGTGGTATTTTTAACACAATCCAAACAACAAAAATTAAGATTTATTTAGAAGATTATTCACGAAATAGCAACTTATAAAATTAGCTTGATTATAGGGTCTTACATGCGTCTTTATCGCGGGGGGGGGGGATTCGTTTTCGTGCATTTGGAATTCTATGTTTAGCTCAAACTTATTTTGAAATTATCGTAGGTTCAAAAAAAGAATTCTATACGTCAGAAAGCTGTTCAGTCATCTACGTCCGACATGATTTTGCCATTTTATGAGACGCATATGCATTTAGTGAGTAATTCCCACAAATGTTATGCAGGAATAAATCAGTGATATTAAAAAAAAAACATCTACAAAACTATTACAGCTGTTCTTATGTCTAGCATTGGAAACGCGGAAGTGTATGTTCTAATTCTTAGACCGTAACTTTAATTCATCCTTGCAAAAAGTACAACACAAATAATAGTTCAAACGTAATATATCAACTTCAAAGTTTATAATTACAAATTAAATAGCGTGACCTATGCAAAATGGAATTTTTTTTTTCGATGAAACTACAAAATTATTTGTGTATTAATAAAAGCGAACAAAAAACATTTATGTTACGAAATAGAAATACACGAATAATTCCAAGCAGGATTATTCGCGTCGCGTTATGCCTTTATTTGGAATAAAATATTTTAGTTCAAATCATTCAAGTACAATTTTAATCTTTGTACAAAAATAAGATCCATAGATTACAAGAGAGTTTACACTAAGGATACATAAGTGTAAATACTTCGAAAATTATTTCAAAATCCCGTAGAGCATAGATTTTGAAAAAACGTATAAACGATCTTATATATATACATATATATACATAGTCCATAAATATATACAAATTATTCTTAAACTTAAGTATAACTAGTCAAGATAGAGTAAGAAATATTAGCCACAGTAGTACAATAGCAAACTCCTGGCCTTAAAAACTAAGATTGCAGGTCTAAACAAAGTTTTGCGGCTAGCCAATCTTCACCCGTAATTTGCCTGTACTCTCGGTCATAGGGAAAGGAAGGAATATTAAGAGAAATTTAAATATATATATATAGGGTGTCATCTAAATTATAATATATGAGAGATGATCAGAAAAAAATTTCACAAGTCGAATAAAGAAATATTTTTTAACAATAGACAGAAAAAACAAAAGGGAATTAAGAGGCATGCGTATCTATCGCATTTCGACATAATCACCAAGTTCATTAAGGCATTTATCAGAACGCAGAACCAACTTGTGTAATCCGTCTATTGAGACAGGTCTCAGCGGATGTTTTCACAGCACTGTCTTCGAATATAGCAGTACATCACAAACAATATGCTGCACGCTACCATAGCTTAGTCCCAACTCTGACGAGATTTCACTCAGAGTGGCCCGACGACCATTTTGAATCATTTCTTCAATTCACACTGTGTTTATATCTGTCGTTGAAGAACTTGGTCGGCCGCTCCCTGCCATATAGCGGTTTTCGACATCCTGTATGCCTAATTGAAAAGAGTGGCACCATTTCACTACATGTTGACTGCTCCTTCTGCTCTGATTTCTCAGATGCGGACGCATTCTTTGACCATAAAAATAGAATCATGGCTCTCACCTCCAAACGAGACCAATTTCCTAAGCTCTTGCCATTTCAATCATCCTCTACCATCTGGGAACTTTCAGTACCTACCCGTAAACTAACTGTATAACAAGCAGCGCCATTTGTCTCCAATTTGGGGAAATAAAATTTCTCCGCAATATGTAGTTTTCAAAAACTGTGGTTTGTTACTTTTTTTTCTGATAATCCCTCCTACAAACAAAATTGTAGAAAGAATATTATAACAAGAAAAAAAAGTATTTGAATACAATTTTTTTTGGCAAAAAAATGAAGAAAGAATGACACAAAACATATTACTTTAATAAAAAAATGCTTCTATATATATATATATAATGATAATATTTTGTCTATAGAATAGCTAGAACTTTTATAAGGGACTATAAACTAGGATTTTCAGAAAATAATTTACACTATTTTCCGAGTTACCATCATTTGCAATAATTACCAGTGTTTTTTGTTCAATTTCTCTACTCTGATATTTTAAATTTTGAATAAATCCAATTCTAAATCTCAAAAATCCTAATTTAAGGTATGTATAGAGCGAGTGAGTGAATATTTACGTCTCACAAAAAAGCTACTTGCGACAGACTTCTCCTAGTTTCCACACTACACCAACGGAAATATATTTGAGCCCCGCAGACTTTACGTGCAGCGATCCCGTCGACATGACGAGTCTTCAGCGGCACTATGCTTGAACTCATGACACGCCGGCCACGAGTCAGTGACCTTGACCCTTAACTACCGCGGTAACGGCTCTTCAGAAAGTTTTAGCTATATATTTCGGCAAAAATATTCTACCATAGGATTTTTTATAATAAATTATAGTTTAAAAAAACGAAAAAAACACTCTTTTATGGTTAATCAAACCAAGTTGTAACTTTATCTTTAGTCGCCAAATCTGAAAATGGGATTAGAAACAAGTCGCTAGGTGTGGGATGAGATCTGAAAATTGGAAATCGTTAATCCTGGTGATCCTGATCAGGACAATGGAACAAAATTATTAATTTATTGTATTGTCATCAGTCCTGGACATGTGAGCAAAATTTCGAATTAATCTGACCTTTTAAAGTGGGGAAAAATTGAGTTCAAAGACTCCTTTGCATTCAAGTGAAGCTTATAAAAGTGAGTTAAAAGAATGTGTTGAAAATATATCATTATTTCTACATTTTTTTACCGTAATAATATTCTTAAAACAATTCGATATGAATACTCTCTATTTCAGGTTGTAATAAAAATCAAAACGATTATTCATTTTTGTACTTTTTTTTTTTTAATTTAGATTTCGAATACACAGTTGGATATATTAAAGAAACCCAGTAAAAAGTAATTTACTTTCGAAAATAAAGAAATTTTTGAAACAACTTATTTTATTGAGCTATACTCAACAGTAATTTTAAAATTTAGAAAAGACAAAAAAAAATTATATTTCAGAATAAAGAAATCTCGTCTACCTAAATAATGAATCGGTGTTCTCAAACAAAAATATTTTCAAGCACCGGGGTGCTTTGAGTGCTTTCATTTTTCACGAATGATTTGTGTTCGTCTTGTGTCATCTGGGGGAATTTTTTCTGTGTCATTTCAACCCTAGGCGCCACATTCGTCACGAAGGGATTTACACCGTTGGAATTCGCTTAAGGTTTTTTTCCTTTTCTCCTGTGAGATGTTGAAATTAAATGTTTCATCAATCAAGGCATCCTTCAAAGGATGATAAGAAAAAGACATTTCTATTTTTTTATCTACGCATATGAGACTTCGTTGTGAATTACTCTCTGATGATAAAATCATTTGTCCCTTACAGCAGTGGTTCCCGGCCACGGACCGGTACCGGTACGTGAATCCAATAGTAGCGGGCCGCCTTTAAGGTACATTAACGAGTGCCAGAAGTGAAGTGTATAGAATCAGTGCTAGAGCCTGATAGAAATTGATAAAGTGATTAAAGGAGCTTTCTCGATCTTCCCAGGCAAATAAATTTAGAAGTAGAGGGTAATTACGTTCAAGAACTGCTGGATTCCAACAACCATGAGCTGACGAGCTTGTAGAAATGCATGAGCAAGACAACAAAGAACTTGAGTCTTAAGATCCAGTTCAATCAGAAGATCGAATGACGGATGGGAATTTTTGACAGAAGGTCTCAGTTTAATTGAAAAAGGGTTTCAAATTTTAGAAAATACAGACTCCAACGAAGAGAGTATTTTTTAACGAAACAAGCATAGAAAAAAATTAGTTTGCTACGAGGAAATTCTGCAAAAGAAAAAAAAAATTCTGAGACAGCCGGCAGACTAGTTTGTTAGATTTTATGAAACTTACACATCAAAATATATTTAAATGGAACTATAAAGAATTATATTTGCAAAATAATTTATCTTTTGAACGAAAGGTAAAAAATAATATTGAAAATTTTGCATCTCAACTTCAGTGTTAAAATTTTCTTGATCAAAAGTTTTTTTTACTTCCAATGAGGCGGCAGATTGGTATTTACCATTGAAGACCTGGTTCATTCGTTGGGAGTTGGAATTAATCTATAGTGCGCCACCATATAGGTGGGATACGAACCACCGCATTGCAATTTTGACACTCGGTTTCCTCTCCAGGGGGAGGCACAGGGAGTTCTAGGGATCTTTACTGCACCGCATAATCATACGACACGGCCATTGTCAATATTCTGCATCATGAAACTCCACTGACTTGGCCAGGGTCAACCTTAGGCCTAAAAGGCCAACGACAAACCAACTGCGCCACCCAGGCGACATTCCTCTTGATCAAAAGTAAAAGATTAAATTCAAAATTTTTGTCATTTTACAGATTAAAATTTAACACCAACAGAAATTTTAAATCATAGAACAAAAGATTAATCACAAGCAAATTTTGTATTTTGTGACGAACTTTTTGATACCTTACCATTCAACGAAATAAGATTTAATATCTAAAGAATTTTTGGATCATAAAACACGAACAAGATTTTGGATTTTTGCGCAACGAATATATTGATAAAACAAAGATTTATTTGAACTTAAAAGCACATTCGCGATTTGAACTGCTATAAAATTAAATTGCAAAATATTTCTCACCAAATTTTGAAGGGAAAAAAACATTTCAGCCCAAAATTATTAAGAGGGTTAAAAAAACTGTTATAAAACAAACATATTTTACTTTTATTATAATATAATACTATTCCTTTTTTAAGAAAAATTTAATTTTTCCTCTTCAAATTGTGATGGAAACTTAAAGTGAATGTGTTTGCTTCTTTTAATTCCTAAATAATTTCAATTTGTTGTGAGGGTAAAAGCAATTCCAGGACTTCACATCGACCAAAATAGAATGAAGAAAGTCATTCGATTCCACTCCATCAATACCGGTCTACCCCACACTTCAGTTTTTACTTTCTTACGTCACAATATATCACACGGTGGCGACGTTGATAGAAGTTTTCACAAAGAATTACGGCAATAAATTGTTCGCTTGGAAAAACCACAAAAATAAAATAGGGGGATAAATCAATTGCGATAAAATAAACGAGTAAAATCTAACTAAAAGTAAAAGATAGAGGGGAAGATATTAATGGAATGGTGAATAATATAGAAACTCATAAAGGATGTTTTTTTATTAAATAAACAAGAATTTACTGAATATTTAACTTAATCCATAAAAACTGTTTTTGATACTTAATATCATTTCTGATTTTTTAAAAAAAGTTTTAAAAATTTTAATTCTTAATTTTTGTTTAGATTTCAGATATTGAAATTTGCAACTTTATTTAAATATTTCTTGTTCTTTATTTTTGTATATGTTGTTTCAGAGTGGTTATTAACATATATGAAGACATTAAAATGAAATCTTATAAGTTTATGTCGTGTCGCTTACAATACAATTATGGAATTCTAGGTGTTCCAGAACTTACCCGGTACGCCATCTAAACTGTAGGGCAAAACATGGTCAGCTAAAAAATGACCACATTTTTACAGACTACAATTCTTTAAGAGTATATTATGCTCAACTTTAATGTTCTAGTTACATGTGTTTTTGTAGGTTAAAATGTTTGAAAACTAACCTGTACAATCTCTTGAAAATCGATAAACACACTTTATTCTGTAGCGAATGTCATACGGTTACTACAAGCAGTCAACTTTCACTGTAATACATCACGAGAGTCTTTCTTCAGCAATTCAAGGCTTCTCCTCGAACATTAGCAGCTACAAACAGTACCAAAACTTCGGTATGCTATATTACCTGACTCTCATCAAAAAGTCAATCTGTGTATAAGCGAAGAGTGGGCTTTTTCTTCTAAAATATACACAAAATTCGAAACCCATACATAAATGAAAAAAAGAAATCTTGTAATCTTCAAATGTATTTTTAATTGGGTAAAATAGTTGGATACTTTCCAATCAAATTGTTTTAAGTGAGACGACAACGACGATCCTGATAATCCTATATATTCAAAGCTTGCACATTTTTTCCCCACTCATTTTTTATCTGATACACTATGTCTAAAGCTTACTTTCTGAACCATTTTTCCTTGCGGAAAATGAGCAGAAAGAGCAATTCGTTTTCGTCATGTTCGATGTTCCATGCCCTGGAGCAAAACTCAAAGCATGATAAACATATACACTCAGACGTCTCAAAGAATGAATTCAAAATTTTGAGAACTATACAAGAGAGAGAGAAATTTGAACTCTATCTTTAACTTTGAAATATTTGTGTTCTTTCTTTTTTTTTTTTCTTTTTTATTATAAACAAAAGTTCCAATCAAAATTCTCAAAAGTTTAAGGAAATCGCTTGCGCATTGCTAACGGAATAAATCTTTTTAACTATGTTTTTCCGAGATTGCACCAGCTCCCTTTGTTTTTACTATAAACAGATTCCAAAGATTCCCAGCTTTTGCGCAAAAATATGCGGAGAGATAGACAAAAAAAAACTAAGACATGTTTATTCTTGCTTTATGTCTGCACTTCATTTATTTTTATTTGAAAAGGATTTTTTAAATAAAGTTTTATGAGAGAAAAATACAAATAAATTTCGAAGCCCAGTGGCTGAATGGTAGTGTATCGGGCTACCACACCATAGGTACGGGGTTCAAATACCGCGCTGGGCAAGGCCGGCTCAGACTTTCATCCCTTCAGTGGGTCGATAAATGAGTACCAAGCTTGCTTGGGAACTGAACACTGGGATTTCGCATCCGACTGACCACTTGACCGAAACAATTGCACATGCACCCCAGCGCCTAAGGTGAAGTAAACTGAGATAGGCACGGTAGGCCTCGACCCTCATGGGCTGTTGCACCACTGAATTCAGTTCATGACTAATATAACGCACGGAGAAATAGAAGTATTTGTGTTTGCAAATGCCTATCACGATAAATTTGATCATTTCATAAAATCCTATTAATTGAATGTCAATAGAAACTTATTGGTAGCATTATTTTTTAATGCATTTCAATTCAAGAAAAAGCAAAGTGTTCATATTTTCACAAAATAGGGAAGTTAATATGAAAAAAAAACTGTTCTTCAGGCAACAAAATATTTAAAGTTTACCTTTAAACGCTAAAGTAAATATCACAAACAAAACAAACGAAATTTTACGGAAAAAATCTGTCCATATTAATTTAGCTAAATTACACTTTTCGAACTTCCACGCCGTTTTCCTTTCAAAACACATCACATATGAATCGAAGCTGTTCGTAACAATTGACATGTACTAACTGGAATCCCCGAGTAATGCACTCATATATATGCTGTCTGTCAACCCAGTTGTTACTTTCAAAAGTCAATAAACGGTCCAGTCACTATATTTTATCTCCTTTCCCAAGATCAAGCGATCAACAGAGATTATATGTTTTAATGGGCTTTAAATAATACGGAGCAATCGTTACATTGCTCAAGGTCAATTACCCAAACAGTCTGGCGCTGATGGTTGTGTTTCAAAATGATTTTCTATTAAAATTCCTGCTCCGATGTGCACAGTAGGAATAATTTATCGGAACACTTGAGTTTTGACACTGCTTTACTTTCTGCTGAACACAATTTGCTTTATTTTTGCAAAACGTCCTCTTCAAATAGTATTTTTTTAAAAAATCAATTATTTATCGATTACTTGTTTAAATTACTGTAAAATCCGGCGTATTATGCGCACAACCACATCTATACAAAAAGTTAAATTTTCTTTTTTTTAATTTTGAGGTATATTTACCGAAAAATGCGCACCCCATTTTTTATAAAGAAACCTGAAATATACGGCTCTTATGTTTTGAAGTCATTTATTTGAAGTATTATCCCAGGTTTTTGAAAAAAAAATTCTTGAAGCTCGTAAGGTATGTCACTACTTTAAAATAAACAGTAATTCGATATATGAAGAAGTAAAATTTCCTTTATACTCCTCTCTTTTTCGAATTTTTAAAGCTATAATTTTAAAACAAGGCATACAACAAGCACCCGTAATTCAGAATCTTATTTTTTTGTGTTAAAAGCGAGCGTTATGCGCGGGAATTTAGAGCAAAGGTTCACAAACTTAACCGAACTCAATTGGTCCTCTTTTTACATCAAAAAGTTGGCCTGGAACCCCCAAGTTAAATAATTTTATTTCAATGCATAACAGAAAATTTATTACTCTAACTTCAATGACCTCATTGGTAAATGTTGACATAAAAATAAAGCATTCTGATATCTGAAGGTGTATTTGTTCAAATTTTTTTGTATTGAAATAAAGAGAACACTTTTTCAGTGAGACAGGTGCACCAATGAAATGATTATCTTCGTAACAATACAAATCATATTGCTTTCTGTTCAAAACTGAGAAAATTTGAATAGAAGTACGACTCATTTTTCTGCCATATTTGAAACTATAGCACGTAGCGGCGAGATTCAGTTCCTATTGAAACCTGGATCGACAACAGCTCCCGCAATTGGCCCCATTCCCACTACTTTAATTTTTTTTAACATAAAAATCATTACAAATTTATTTTTACTTTCATAATAATGGAAATGTGTTAAAAATATTTAACTTCACTAAACCTTTCCTGTACCCTTTTACCGTTTTCAACGCCCCCTCCTCCAAATTAATTTTAATTTTTCACGCACTCTCTCTGCAGTCACAAAAACTCCCAGAGGTCCGTAGGAACAACTTTAGGAACCAATGCATTAAAACAGTGGTCTTCAAACTTTTTAAACTCACGGAGCCCCTAGAACTAGGAGTTTTCGTGGAACCCCTAGAACTAGATTTTCTCGTGGAACCCCTAGAACTGGAAAGTAGTTTCGTAGAACCCATTCTACGCATATAATTCGGATATACACTCACTTCCAAAAGTTAAGCACGAAGATGTAAAATGCAAAAAAATCAACAAATACTGCTTTGATTGACACAAAATTTGGCAGTAAAGTAGCATATATATTTATACATAAAACGAAATCAATAATTATATACAGAAATGAAAACAATATTAAATTTTTGTAAGTTATCAGATAATGTCATACTAGAGACTTAAACAGAATTATGTATAAAGTGAAAATAAACAGCATAAAATGAAAAAAGGACATTAATAGAGTATGTGATTCCCCCCTCATCTGTATGCAAAGGTTACACCTTCTGACCATGCTTTCAATTAGGTGGTCAACCACCGCAGAATTAAGCAATCGCCATTCTTCTTGTAGAGCAGTTTCTAGTTCGATAAGAGTAGTTGGAGATGAGAAACGTGAAGATACAGCACGGCCGAGAGCATTCCCAAGATTTCCAATGGGATTAAGGTCGGGCGAATATGCTGGCCACTCCATACGCGCAATTCCTTCACTCTCCAGGTAGTCATCGACGATGTCAGCTCTATGGGGACGTGCGTTATCGTCCATTAAAACAAAAGTAGGGCCAATTGCTGCAGCGTACAATCTCACAATGGGCTTTAGGACTTCATCTCGATACCGGACAGTCGTCACAGAACCCCATTTAAAGATGTGCAGGTCGGTGCGGTATCCTAATGAAATCCCTGCCCATACCATAATGCTTCCGCCTCGGAATGCGTGATGTTCGTTGATGTTTTGGGGCTGAATGCGTGTTCCTTGTTTACGCGATATCCTTATACGCTTGTCATCTGGCTCCAGAGCAAATCTTGACTCATCAGTAAACATGACATTGCCCCAGTCAGACACAGTCCAATTGCCATATTCCCGGCACCACTTTAATCGTGCCCTCTTGATTGGACGGATAGCGGAACACAAACTCGAGGTACCCGGGCATACAGTTCATTCATATGCAATCTTCGGCGTACAGTAGCCGCAGATATAGCCCTACCAATGGACGCTGTAACCATAGATGTCACACGTGTGGAGGTCGCTCTGCGATTCCGCTTGGCTATAATAGCAATATATCGATCTTCCGCGGGGGTTGTAACCCTTGGGCGACCGCCTACGGGCCTTCGGACAACTGTCTATGTGGTTTGGAATTGTTTCCATAAACGTGAAATTACAGAATGATGAACGCCGAAGAAAAGAACAACATCTGTGATCGACTGTACTGCTTCAATGCGCCCCACAGCACGCCAGCGCTCAGAATCTTCCATTCGTTTTCTGGAAGTCATAGAAACACGTATGTCTTGAAAACAAATTGTACGAAAGTTTTAAACACCTTCTATCAGCACTTACAATCAACTTCTGTAACCCTTCATAAAGCTGGCTTTTTATAAGACTGCCCTTTTTGCATATTTCTTGACATGAAAGCACGATTGGCTGTTACCTAACATATTTGCATACTTTCATCTACGTCTGCAGCGAATTGCATCCTCTTCAATTCCGATTGGCTTCCGGAAATTAGCATTTTCCTCTCCGTGCTTAACTTTTGGAAGTTAGTGTACTTTAAAATAATATTTCAAGTAAATCAACATGTCATAGGTACTTTATGTGAAAGCGATTAAAAAATATTGAATTTATTATTAAAAAATTTAATTTATACTTCAATATAATTTATTCATTAATAATACTTATTTGTGATCCAAGTGTCAGCTACCCATGCATTATGTTTAGTAACTGGGATATGCGCTTGCATTTATTCACACAAACTGTCGAGTTATAGGTAGGTCTATTGAAATTATCTAAAGTCGCATTACATATTTTGAACTCAATTTGTTTTTATATTTTGTTTTTGTAACCACTCACGTTGAGAAATATTTTCCACTTATACACATTGATCTAAATGACATTAAAATGTTTATTGCTGAGTGAGAAATACTGTGTATTTTGGAAGAATTTGCAACATACAATTTAGAAGCTGTTCTTGCTTAAATTTAGATTTTAAGATCGAATCTGGTGAGATGTTGGTAAATTATTTCCTCTCCTTCCTTATAGGGGGATTTCCCCCCCACAAATGCGAAAAGGTACATTTTCCATTAGAAAGCTATTTAGTTTTGCAATACATTGTGCTAACGAGTATAAAACTATCTTCTTTAACCCCAGATTGTAAGCAATACAATATTCCCAATCTAGTAGGAAAGATATATATAAAGATTAAACGCGTTTTAATATTATTTTATTATAATAAAAGTTCAAAAAGTATATTGCAAAATAAAACTGTTATGCATAAATAAAATATTCAGTTTCTTAATGACAGGGATGAGCTTTAAATTCTTGTATAGTTATATAAACTTCTTAGAGAACGTGAATTCATTTTGCACATACATTTATTAGTTTCTTTTCGAATTTTTTTATTGCGACTCGTAGAGCCCCTGAGTATGCCTCCCGGAACCCAAGAGTTCTGTGGAAAACAACAGTTTGAAGACCACTGCGCTAGAGCAGTGATTCTCTACCACTGTGCCGTGGCACTTTTGTGTGCCTCCAAATTCTGGAAGTGTGCAGTCAAAATTCTCAAAATTATTAATTAGAATCCGAGAAAAATTTTAAAAATCCAGAACCGAATCATTCAGCCATTTTACAGAAAAAAACTACTTATAAAATTCACATTTACCATTTGATTACCTGAGGAGAGGTTATTCATACTTCCTAAATTTAAGATGTAAAAAAATTTGATTGGGTTCGTAATCCATTTATGATGATGGATACATCTATATACGGATTAACTTTGAATGAAGAACTAATTTCGTTCTTTAATAATCAAGATTTAAAACATTTGAAAGCGTCAATTAATTCATTTTGGATTAAAATTAGAGGCGATTATCCCATAATAGCCAAAACAGCTTTAAAATGATTCTTACAATTTTTTTACATCTATCTTCTCTGAATTCAGTTTTTCAGCATTAACAAATATAAAAATGAAATAAGATCGAAACTTTTTAACGTAGATGACAAAATGAGAGTGGTATTATCCATTTTGAGACTACATATAAACGAAATTATTAAAAATTATCGAGCTCAAACATTCCGCATTTAATGTATTCTAATAATTAATTACTTAACAAACATTTCGTTGTATTTGGCTTACACATTATTTAATTTAACATTGAAAATTATTATCACAAGCTATTTTACATAGTGTATTATAGATAAGTAAAATTTTTCCAAACTTATTTTATTGTCAGTGTGCTGCCAAATTTTGAAATTGTTAATAGCGTATCGCAACAAAAAAAAAATGAGAATTACAGTACTAGAGCAATAAAACTTCCTTTTGAACTACAATTCTACAATTAAGCAGAAAAATTATACTGGATATGTAATTTATTATACGACACGACACACATCATGAGAATTCTGAGGCTTAAATTAATTTAATATGCATCAGTTTAAGAGCATTCTTTCCCCTTGATGATTTTAAGTGATTTCAGAACATCAACTCTGCTCAAAGCTTACCATCTTAACCAGTACCTATCAATATATTTAATAGCCCGTTGTTTAGTAATTAAACTACGAAAATAAATTCGGGATAGTTAACCGAACATAAAATCGTAAGTATAGTTTGATGTTAAATAAGAAGTTGTTTTTTTATCCGCCGAGGGAATGAATGAGTGAAATTATTTTACTCAATATGTAAATTATTGGTCAATTTGTAATGTGAAAATTGTGGGATTCTTGATCAGAATGAAATAATTTTCTTTGCCATTTATCACTGTAAATTGTACATTTACAAAAAGGAAAACGTTCACAAAACCTTAATAGTCATAAGTGAAAAATTTCTTAGTTCTTTAACTAAATTTATTCACTGTAACTGAATTCATACAATGACTGAAGTTGAATAGTTTGTTGTAACCGTTTCAATTTACGTTAAAAAATAACTTAAGAGCACAGTAAATTTTAAACTAATCATTAAATAATTGAAAAATCGATGCTAGTATAAAAATTTTGATTGATACAATATTTCAGTGTGATGCAAAAAAAAAAAAAAAATTATGAGAACACAGTGCATTTGCGTGTTTTTCCTCCCTTCTTTGCTTCAGTAAATATTAGTATTATTTTAAACATTACACACATATCGTTTACTCAATTATTGTTTTTTCACTTTAATGAACTATAAATACAGTTAAAAGAAAAATTAAATCATTTTCGGTTCTAATATTTAGCAATAAAGCAGCATTTAATCTATATATTGTCGGGTAAATGGAATTAATGTAGGTACCGATTGTATGTGTAGCAAAAGTCAAATTATATATATATATATACGGCACAGATCACTCAACTCAACTCGAAACTAGTTTCAGAAAACTCAGATTTCTGCTTATACACGGTTGACAATTTTTTCACCTACTTATATACAGTTGACGAAACAACTAGAACTTTCTAGACTTTAAGATACAGTTCATAATATAATTAATACATTCAAACAGTTATAGTTAATAACTAGAACATTTTAGTTAAAATGATGGACAATTTTTTTTAAGAAACTCGCTTGAAGCCCTCCTTATATATATATAAATAATTTTTAATAATTTAAAATGCATAAAATATTTAAAAAATTTTGAGTACAATAAAGTTTTTATCAACCAATGCAATTAAAAATAATTAAAAATAGGAACCTCAAATGAATTTTCTTACTATTCAGTTATTAAAATATCCTACTCTGTTATAATCTTTTTGTTCATACATCCATTCTTTAAATAACCATTTTGCATCGATTAAAATGAACTAAATTTATATTATGAGAGAAAAACTTCAAAGAACACTAATAGTAAACAAATAAACTTTTATTCAAATATATGTTTATTTTAGTTGAGTAATATCACAGATTAATACTAAAGAATAAGAAATTCTTTAATATAATCATTAAGACAACACAAAAACACATAAAATATTCCACGAAATTTAAAATATTTTAATTACAATTAAATAATTTAAGCCATTAACGTTACCTCTTGAGCAGTCTCTACAACGAAACGCACTGAAACAAAGCAACTTGTACATTCTCTTCTCACAATTCATTCTTACATTAACTAAAATGGACTAAATACCGTTAGTGAAGGGGAATGCTGTGAAATAATTAGAAGCAGCTACATCTATAAGACTACAAAATTTTCCTTTTCTTTCTGTTTTTCCTGTTACAAATTTCATAGTATTTAAATGATTGGCTTAAGATTCACGGTAGTCCAGTTTCTTATCTTAAAGATGATATATTCATAGGATAGGGAACTTGTAATACTTAAAACTATTGAGGTTTTCTTTTATATATAATCAAATTGAAAAATTCATCAAAGGAGTTTTTTTTTTCAAATATTCATTAGTATATTTTTAAAAATATGCTTGATTCTACAGCATAGTAATGCTTTTTGATTGCAGATCTGTCATATGAAAAGGATGTTACACGTATTTACAGTATTATGTATAGTATATTAATACATGTTATTTATCATTTATGTACATTATATACTTAATATAGCTGTTACTCTACTGTAATATAATAAATAAATTACAATTTTTAAAAAAACTAAAAAACACCCTTTTATGGTTTATTGAACTAAGTTATAACTTGATCTTTTAGTCACCAAATCTGGAATGGGATCCGACATTAGTTGCTAGGAAAAATGGGAAATCGTTAATCCTGATAATCCTAATCAGGACAATGGAACAAAATGATTAAATTATTGTATTGTCATCGGCCCCGGACAAGTGAGCAAAAATTTGAATTAATCTGATCTTTTAAAGTAGGTAAAAATTGAGTTCAAAGACTCCGTAACATGCAAGTGAAGCTTATAAAAGGGTGTTAAAAAGTACATATCAAGGTTCTTAAAATGCATATTAAAGAATTTAATTTCACAAGCAAACGCGTGTATTTTGAATGTTATTCTATTCATGTAAGACATACAAATATTATTTGAATGAACTTAAATCCTCCTCTGTATATCCCCACCTCTTAATGTTTTTAAAGTATAAAAAATATTTAACGTAACATTCTCTTATATTGCATTGTGCCCTTGTTATATGAATTTATAAGTATATATTATTAAAGTTTTTTATGCGACACATTAAATTGTAGGTAAATTAATGTAACTTTATTAGATTACTAATGAGTTTTTATATTTCCCGCTATGAAAGACTATTGACTTCTCATATAATAAGTTTCTTGTTTTGTGAATATTGCAGTTAAACAGCTAAAATAAGAAATTTAATGGATTGTAGAAAAACGTTCAAGACCGTAGTGAGAAAAAAATTTATATTAATTTTTATATTAAATATGTAGGAAATTTTTACCCTGTTTCTTCGATTTCTGACTAAAAGAAAAAAGTCACATATATTTGGATAATTAAATTATAACATAACCAAAATTATACTTCCTATTTAATATTCATTTTCTCACCGTGAACATATTCGCTTATAAATTTATACAGCTCAGAAAAAATCACCCAACCTTCAAATCCTAATCTCATCTCATTTCCTTTTATGGCCATAGGCCGTAATTTTCCACGCGTTGCTCTCCATTCCAAATCTTAACTAAAAGATGATGATTTAGCAGTCATTAAAATGAATATACAATCCAATTCGTTATCAGGGACAGCTAGCTTTGTTTTTCATAGCTAAGAGTTGTTTTCATAAATTAATAACAAAAGTTTCCATTAACTTTCGAAATGTTGAGATTATCAACGTCTTAACCATTTTTAATTCAGCTAATATTTTTAAAAATATTACAAATTATAAAAAAAGAATATGTGAGAGTTTAAATGGAATTGTTATGTTTTTTAATACTGTACATTTATGAACTTTTTTTAACATTTAATTTAAGAATTTTTTTGTAAACGATTTCAACACTAACAAAAATATTTTTATTATTGCATTGTTTCTACAATGGGAAATACACTATATATGCCCATAATAATTTTTAAGATATATACGCAGATATAAAAATTATATTTCTCAAATTCGTGAAAAATATTTTCACAAAAAAGCTTTTATTAGTTATAACATATAAATTAAAATAGAGGAACAAACACGGCTATGATTAAAATGTTTATCAGATTGGAGGGGGGGGGGGAGAACCGTATTTATAAACAAAATATTGAACATAAAGAAAAATATTAGCAGATTCTAAGCATTTTAGAATTTTCAAAAATAATTTTTGTAATAAGGTAAGAAAGGGTTTCAAATCCATTTCATACAATGCATGTTTTTTGTGAGTTTTAACTTCGACATAGGTTTGAGAATATTAGTTTTAACACTTTCAAATCAATTCTCCAAATTTTGCGCGAAAAAATCTTATTCTAGATATATTATTTTTTTAAGCTTAAAATGATATCAATATCAAAAAATAGAAAAATTTTGAAAACGAAAACTTTGTCTACGAAAGTATGATAACGAAATTTAAACTATGCTGAGTTCAAGTGATGTTTTATTAACATGCGTGACGCTTCTGAGTCAAAATAATGAAAATCCTATTGATGTATGACAATGACAGTTTTCAAATATACGGTACGACGTCCTGAAACGTTTTTGTAAAAGAAATTAGAGCTAAATCCTTTTTGTTCATGAAAATTAAGAACATAAAAAGGAATTTAAAAGTTTATAATAGCATTTTAATTACGGTGGTCACCTTGGCTTAAAATATAAACTTAGAATGACATAAATCATAATCAAAAACTAATCCATGCTTATCGGCGAACAAAATAGTCCTGCACTAAAAAACGTATATCAAGTTAATTAGCACATGTTATTTCGCAGTTCAAGTTCGAAAATATTCTAGGTCAGGTTGGATCGAGATTAACTTGTATCTTTTTGAATAAAGCAGAATTTAACTCTCTCAGCCAGAATCTAATTTACTTAATTAAACATATTTAATAAAATAAAAATCTGTTGGGAAACGTGAAATACGCTACTTTAGTGTGGATTTTTATTCCTATGAATAGAACGAATACACTCAGAGCATCAGTCGTAAGACTTTAATTAAATTTAATTAATTTGATATTTCAGATTGAGAATTTTCTAGAACTATGGCTGAAGTTCTAATAAATGAGTTTACAAATCGAGAATTAATTCATTTTAAATAAAACCACACAATATAAATAAAAAAATAAAGAAAAGAAAAGAATTGGAGAACAAACATATGAAAAACTAAACAAACACATAAAATATCTATTTCATTTTTAAAACCAACAACAAAAAGAGAAAACAAACAACTCTATCTTCAACCATGTAAATTGAAATTTTGTATTGAACAAATTGAATTTCATCTTCAGTTTTTTTTAAAGAAAAACCTTTCTTGATATTGTTTTTTTTTATCTCATAATTCACTTTTATATTTCTCATAATAATTTTCATTGCATTATCTGGTTTAAAAATATAATCGATAATTAATTATACATTATCATCAGAATCAAACGATACTCTTAAATTCATTTCATTGTCATGTACGACAATGAAATGAATAACAATTTGGAACATTAATTCTCTTTATAATTGAATTTTTCTTTTAATTTTACTATTATAAGCTCAAGAGAAAACAAACAGAAAATAATGAAAATCGAAAAGTAATTTAAAAATGAGCTGAATAAAAAAATAAAAAAAATCAATGAGCATTGTAATTACGAATATTAAAATAGCGTTAATTCAGTGAATGTCTGTACTTTTTCGTATCGGTTCAAGTATTAATTGTTCCATAATTACTAGCTGTTGTTTTTTAGGTAAAATTCTTACACACTGATTCCTTTTCATATATATTTTTCGAATTAATTTTCTAAAAGCATTTCGTACTCAATAAAAAAAAATTCGTTCAGTTGGAAAAAATGCAGTCAAGTAAAATAAATAAGTTATTATTTTCCCAACACCCTTACCAAAATAAGAGCAAAAAATCTTAATAAATTACAGCAAATAAAAGAACGATCATCATTAAATAGAAATATTCTAACCACGTTCTTTTAAAAGCTGTTTCCCCTTCCGCCAGCATACTGAACTTAATAATCATCTTCGAGTCTACGCAAGAAAAAGAAAAATAAAAAAAGAATTTCCGAAGCAAAATCACATTCTCATATTCATTTCTTCATTTTTAAAAATGCCGGTCGTCGACGCACGTGTAAACTGCCTCCCAAATGAGAAATCTCATGTATACATTTATATATCCAATAACGTCCGAAATCATACACACGAGCAACGACTTGTTCAGAATACTAATAAGACTCTCATGTTTCTCGACTGAATGAAAAGATGACAGGGGAAAAAATGATGAATACAACTTCACGATGAGTTACAACAACAAAAAAAACATAATCTACTCACGTGGCACACGACGCATTTTCAGTCAATCAACTTTGGTGGTATTTATTATTATTTTTTTTATCTTGAGATGGCGGGGCTAATTTTTTTCTTTCTTTCTATGAAATTGTATTTTATGTGAATTTTTTTTTTGCAGTACACAACTGACTTTCTCTCGTTTATCACCTGCTTGTAGTTTAAATACACGAACGTAGTTGACAAAAGCGCATTGTGAGTGCTAAAGAAACCGAAATCTAAATGTTGGCAGGACTTCTGCGGAGTGTGTTGGGGTGGAAAAGATGCCAAGTTGGGAGGATTTGGCGTGGAAAAGGGGAAAGCACGCCAACAGTGAAAAGTGCGAGTCAATGACTTTTTCCGCTTAGAATTTCAGGTAAGAAAGGATGAGTGACATAAAAGAGCTTTGGATTCAACGATTTTTTATCGCAGATTAATACATTCCGGTTTTGAAACGAAACTGCTGAGATAGATTTCTCGTTTTCTTTATTAGAACGAAAAAGAATAAAAAAACCAAAAACTTAAATAGAGTATAGCTCAGAATTTTTATTTTTTTTCCAATTGAAGCTGAAATATTTAAAGAATATTGAGTCATGTCGAATTATTTCATTTTCAAGATGCTAAAAAAATTCCTTCTTTCACCCCAAACTAATTCTTTTTTCAAAAAAGTCAGAACACATGTTTTTTTTCTAAATATGTGTTCTAGAGTAAGTGCACAGAATCTGTATCACAGTATATCGTGTATAAACATGAAATGTAGCACTACCTTATCAAGTAGGTTTGTTATAATTACTGTAAAATCCGGCGTGAAGCGTGCACTTTTAAGGTGACTGCCTAGCTTCGGACCCAATTTTTTTTAAAAACAACTTTTTGAAACAAATAGAGCGTTTTTAGGTAGAAAAATAGAAAAAAATATGTAAATACATAGAAATTTTAAAATAAATATCGTACTTTTAGAAAAATTCTTGTTTTCAAGGAAATTTTACTAAATTTGTACTAAAACGGGTAACACTGTACAAAAAGTTCTAATGCAATTATCTTAATTTCCTTTATACACAACATGCATACTACGGTGCTCTTTAAAATGAACCAAAATCTAAGAGAAATATTAAAATACAAAAAAATTATAGGCAATTATACATTATAATATGAAGACTTTGATATTTTTAAAGATTTTTCTTTATAAAAACTACCCTAAATGTGTGTGTGAAAAACTATTTAACCTACAACAAAACTTATGATTCACTTTAAGAAAAATAGTATAAAATTATTCCCACAAAATTTTAATTTATTATCTTGTTTGGTTTTTAAGATATCATGTTTCTGGTAAAGAGTTTCGTTCGCGCGCGCGCGAAAACATAATTTTGAGAAAAACTCATTTAAAATTTTATGTTACAGTAAAAAGGTGTATATATATACTATACATATTTATCTAAAACTCACCAGGATGATATGTCACACCTTCCTTTTTTTTCCTTATGCAAACTTTTTTTCTTTCGGTGAGCTCCTGTTTTTTTTTTTTTTTTTTATTTTTATAAAGGGTAATGAATATCTTTTTGCGTCGTTAATCCGTCGATAGTCATACAATTTTAATACGCGTATCATAGAACTACCAACATTTAACCTCAGCATATTTATTACTTTTAATAAACCAATAGCACCTTCATTAAATTGTAAAACTGCTATATAGGCCCCTAATTGCAAAGTTTGAAGTTCAACAAAGTTTTGTTTAGGAACTGTGTTTCACAGAACACCATTGAAACTCTCATTGGCATTCTGAGTCATTCCATGTAAATCTTTTTCTTACAGGTTTTGATCACATAGTTTTAAGTAGCATGGTTTAACAATATTTATAATATTTTGTGGGAGTTCATGAGTTTTGGCAGTGAATATTTTACCAAGTGCCTTTGCTTTCTGAAACTTGCGCCAACTATCTGTTCCCGTTGGGCATTGAAAATAGATAGGCTTTTCAGTACTGGAACAGCAGTGATAAAACGCAGCAATATAACTGCATTTTGCATGTTTACTAAATTTTTTGTATTACTGAGAATTGCTATTTCGTAATAATTTTGCAATTTGTCGATAAAATTGTCCGTCAATTTTCCCTTTCCTCCCAATCCTTTCACTGACTTTTTTTAACTTTCTGAGATGACTTCCAACTCTTTTCTGCAACTGACCGATACATTCTAGTTTACTAACTGTATTAGGAGCGTACATATTTTTTACGGATTCATATATTTTGGAATCCTCTTCAACATAGTAATCAGTGTACTGTAATTTACGAAGATTCTCTGATTGCTCAAATATGCGATATTCTCAAACAGTCTCCATGCTCTAAGCAGAACCCTTATGATTGCAACAAACATGTGCATTAAAAGCAGCTCCTGGAACTTTAGTCTGCTTTGAACATATTCTACAAAAATGTGACATTACTTCGATGTCCAAAATATTTCCTGTGTCAATGGATATGCGACTGACACAACCATTGTGAGATGAGTAGCCACACTCCTGCGGAATTGAACAGTGGCTGAAACACTAGAAAAATTATGGAAATATATTTTATAAACAAAAAAAAAAAATGAGAGAAACTGTAGAATTTGAGTTAAAAATTGCAGTTTTCTGCAAAACTTCCGGTTTCTAAGCGCTACTTCCGGTTGCCTTTTGCAGAGAGTGATGTTTTTTTAAAATTACTATCACTTTATTTCTATTTCGCGTAAGGAAAAAGAAAAACTGTTTCAGAAAGAGATAATTGTTCAAACTATAAGATTTTGAAATAAAAAAAATTTGCCTTATGTAGTCGAAAAATGATATTTTCAAAACGTTTCAACCTTAACACCAAAAGTCAGATCGAAATTTACGGGTTCGCGGGAATAAAAATGATAACTTAAAGAAAAAAAAAAGATGAGCATAAAGAGAAAATTAGACTTCTATATATGAGCCGTTTTCTTCAAAAGTGGTGTAAGTCCATTTTATATTACATGTGGACATATTTACCACTTTCAAAAAGTAATTATATTTGTAATTTCATTACCTACGTAGATTTATATTGACAAAATGATGAAATATTTGGAATGATTTTTTTAGGAATTCTTCATAAATAAAAAGCTCATAGGAGATTGCATTAAATTTTTTTAACTAGCTTTTTGTCAAAAATGAACTTACACCACTTTCGAAGAAAATGACTCATATATCAAAATACTGTTTATTTTTAAAGATACGAATTATTTTATGAACTTACAGCGGTGCTTCTCAAACTTTCTAGACTTGCGACCCAATTTTCAATCATAATTTTCATCGCCCCTCCCCTTACCTACAATAACAATGTATTCAATTTAAATACTTTGACGTAAAGCTACAATACGGACTTATTATAAACCGTACAAATATCAAGATAAGTAGTTAATTTGGTATATAATTTTATGACATGGTCACTGGTAATTGTTAAACTTATTCTTAACTTAGTACTGTTAAACTAATTATGAAATATATGGTGCAGTACTGATACATTTATAAGTGTATTATATCAGTGTAAATGTGTATTTTATTTTTTATCATGAGAATGTTTTTTTTGTTTTTTTTTGCTTCCTTTCAGGAAATTATAATTTTTTTAAATAATTTTTGTTTTAGACTTATTGATATACTCGCCCCCCTCCCTTGTAGGGTTATCCCACCTCCTTGGGGGGGGGGGATGCCCCGCAGTTTAAGAATCGCTGACTTATAGAGTTGTAATTCTGGAAGTATAATATTTTTTTCAAAAGTCTTGGATAATACCTCGAATAAATTATTTCAAAACATAACAGCGCTGCATACGTACATTTCAGGTTTCTTCACAAAAAAAAGGGAGGGGGCGCGTCTTTCGGCGAATATTCATCAAAATTAAAACATGCAGCTTGAAAGTATAGATGTGCTTTATACGCTGGATTTTACGGTAGTTGATTGCCTATTAAGAGAGCACACAGAAAGTATAGGAGAGCTATAGATGAAAGTTCTTATAAATTAGAACCATGTTCGAGTGACGCGGACATGATTTGAGCTGATTCCCAATTCTCTAAATTCTGCTGAAGGGAGGACAGGGAGCCCATTTAACGCTCATCGGACTTTCTAAATGGTGAGTCTTTATTGTCACTCGAACTTAACTATAACAACCCTGGCCACGATTTGTGTCCATAACTATTTAACTATAACGCGCTCCTCCAAAAAATATGGAACTAGCTTATGAAAGTAAAAGGAATCAGCAGTTCTGTTTATGAGAGAGAAAATCATCATTATAATAATTAATGAACAGAATACTTTATCTGAAATTCCTATTTTTTATACTAATTTTCAAAATTTCTAAAAGCCGCCCATCCGGTATAGTGGTTAGTGACGGTGACTGCCTGCGGTGCCGTAAGGACTGGGTTCGAATCCCGGAGAAGGCATGGATGTTTGTAAATGTATAGTGCCTTCGTGTGGCATGCGGGTACTCTAAATAGCCGTCAAGTCGCAAGTCCTCTCGTGAGGTTGGTGGAAGGCGAAAAGAGGTGGGAGACCCTTGACCGCCCGCTCTCCCTCAGAAATTGGGGTAGAACCGAGTGAAGTTGTACTATCACCTGCATGGTGCTCAATGCTTAGGCTAACGACAAGCGTAGCCTAATGAATTTCTTAGACCTTGATTCTGATGTTATATTAGATCAGGTGGCTTAAGTAACAACAACAATATTTTTTAAGTTAAACTTGAAATAAATTGTTTGTTATAATATTTGATTCTGATCAAAGGTATAATGTAGTTCGTCATATGATTTTTAGATTTTTTTCATTTCAGTTGTCAATAAAGTACCAGCTAAATATATTTACTAAAAGTAAAAATAAATATAGTTTAGAAGAGCATAATTTCACTAAGATAAGTTAAAACATAAGGCTAAACATAATTAGTAATAACCGCTAAAAATTGTTATAAGAATGCCTGCGAATAATGCAATGCGAAAAAATCAAAACATTTGATAAAGTATTATATTGAGGCTAAAAAATTTTAACGTTCAGTGTAAGCGTTCGATAAAAATTACTTTGTGCGTTATATATGGAGCTATGCCTGACAATAACAAGAAAAAAAATTGTGTATGCGTGTATTTATGACCACACAATAGAAGTGAAGAATTCAATAGTTCGGATGTACTACGTTTCCTTTTACGGCATTTTTGCATGTGGGCGTAAAGTAGTTCTTTTTTTCGTGCTTATTTGTCGGTGGATTTGTTTATTTCATCCATTTTTTGTAAAGGGCAATGCTTAAATAAGTATGCATTCTTATATATTTATATATGAGTATATACAATTTAAATGTCAATTAGTCAGTTTTTTAAAAAATATCTGTATGTAAATTACTTATGTAGATTATATTTATATAATATAGATATTAAAATGGTATTTACGTACTATCGCAACAACGCCAATGTTCACGATAACTCGACACATTGAAATCCCTGATTTCCCATGTGTCGTAGGCGTGAAATTGGTAACCATGTACTTCCATTTGTATCATGTCATCAATACCGTTGCTATAGTAGGTAAGTATCGTTTATATAGCTTAGATACCGCCGTATACGTTGTTTGTAAAGCTAGGAAAACGTATGCCCTGAGATCTATTTACTTTTCTTAAAATGCTCTATGCCAACAAAAGGAGAGGGTTCGTACTTTTTCTCATGATGAATGCTTTTATTTTCTCGAAATCTGTTAGATGTCATCACGAATATAAACCAAAATATTGGCAACTTTCTCGCCAATTAACTTCATTGAAGTTTCGGATTTTAATTTTTTTGACACATTTTCGTGCTTACATATACTTTTTTTACTGAATCAAAAAATAGATCCCACATGTTTCGTTTCTTCTTATCTTCCATCTCCTACATAAGAATAACCTTTTCTTTTTTTTTTTCCAATTATTTTCGATTGTACTCCTTTTTTGTCGTTCATTCGCTGGAGCTGACTGGAAGTGGGCAGCATGACAGTAATGTTTAAAAAAAAGAAAGTACAACTTCCCGAGAAAAAGTGTGCGTGAAATTTGTACTTAAAAAAACAAGCGCTTAAAAAGTTTTTGAATTCAAAACTAATGTGCTCGTCGCCGGTCCGAGCACGATTTCCGTCTACAGTCGGCTTAAGTCCGAGTGAATATGACGCGCACCCGAATCTGGCGCTTAATTCAGATGCACTCTTCAACAAAACGCGTCTAAAGAGTTTATCACTTCAAAAAATGTCAGATTTGTAAGCGAATTAAGTACCTTCTGGTTACATTTTATTCAGTGGTGAAATCCGATATGAATTAAGATATTTAAACACAGCATCTATGATACTAACTTAGCTAAAAACCAACCATGCATATCGAAGTCGTCTTGTTGGTGTGATGTGAAAGTTTGGAGAGTTGAGTGCCATTTCAGGAATCATCCTAGTTACTTGACCGAGGTTCAAAATTAAAAGGTCAGTCAGCAATTGTACTTACGTTGTGACGGATCTATACGCGTCATTTTTTTATTAATTCTCTTGGGGAAACTTTGGGTCCAGCATTCACATTGATTCACAATCCTTTCAAGAAGAAACCATGATATTCAAATTACTTTGACTATATAAAGTCTAAGTTTCGTAGATGTGAGATAGAAGGAGCCGGGGAGCTGTTGTGGTGTTACGTAAGTGTGAATATTAGAATATTTCATTCACAAACATAACACGAGTCAAGGAAGTAATTGCTAAGAGATTAAATCATTAGATTGAGGATCTAAGATAAATAAATTAGATTTAGCTATCGGTTCATTAGCGGTTGTTCTCCTTATCTAGTTCACTTAGTCGTGTTTACTTAGAGTTATTCATGAGATTAGATTGATCACTATATATATATCACTCCAGGGTTTCTTTTGTAGCTTCACTTGTGATTGATTAAGTGTGTTTGAAGAGAAATAAATTAATTGTTATTATGGAAGCTGGTGGTGATGCTTTGTTTCCCCCCACACCTTTAGCCAGGCAAGACGGTGAGAGAGGGGGGCCGAGTAGGCCGACACCCCACAACGTTATTTGGAAAAGCAATATTCACGAGCAATATATTAATAAATGCTGTTCTTGATGATTTTTTGACTATATAGATAATTTTTTTATTTCAGCAGTCCAAATTCTGGCAACTTACAGAACCCTTGAAAGGTGTTTCTCATCCAAGCCTTAGAAGAGTACATCTGGAAATAATATTTAAAGTAAATCTACATGTTACAAATACTTCCAGTAAAGGCAATAAAAAATACTGTATTTCTAGTGCTCCTGGTGTAATCTTCCATTGCATTAGATTTAAAAACTTGAGTATGTGTTTGCATTTTTTCACCCAAAATATCGAGGTCGAAGTAAATTGAAGCTATCTGCATAAGTTAAGAAATATTTTTTAATTAAATGCGTTGTTCAAAATGGCACTGAAATGTTTATAACTGTGTGAGATAAAACTGTGTCTGTAAATTTGCAACCTAAAATTTAGGAACTGTTCCTGCTTAATTTTAACGTCGAAATAGTTTGTCCGCCACACGGGACTATATAATGATTCTTGCTTTGAACAACATCTTTAATTTAGCGTAAAAAGATTTAGACGAAGGCCAGCAGCTTCGAACGGCGAGAAGCTCTACTAGCGAAAGACAGTACAGCAACTGAATATTCCGCACAGTTATATTACACAAACTCAAAAAGAAAACGTTGCCATCGAGCAAAGGCTAAATACAGTCGATGGCGTTGGTAAAAGGCACGCGAATAAAACTATTTATTTTACAGAAAATACATATAAAATAGAAGTTGTAAATAATACTAAGAATGGAACAGAAATTAAATATAGCATATAAATGAACATACAAAGCGCATTAATAATAAAAATACAGTTTGAATGATAATCAAAATATAGAACAATAATAAATACAATTCCATCTACACACACAAACACAGTTGATATGTTGATAAGTTATTAATAGATTGGTAAACATTCTGATTTATCCATTTGAAGTACGTGACTTTTACGAAATTTAAGATTTTATTTTATACATAAAACATTTATTTATATTATGTTTACAAAAAAACTTCCAGAAAAATTGAATTTTTTATAAGAATTCAAATTTTACTAATATTTTGGAGCTTAAGCTAATTTTAATGATCACATAAATTTATAAATTGTATTATTAACTTATATAATCATTATAAATTTACGAATTTACAATTGAATAATAAACTCAAAATTTAGAGAAATTGGAAATTATGTAGTGCCGAGAAAATTCTCCTCCCATATCTTCATATATATTAGCTCTTGAAATTCGTGTTCATATTTTAAAGTTCATGTTCATTACATTCTTTTCATTGAGATAAAATATCATATTCTTCAGCAATCCATACCAAAAGGAAATTTCGATTTAGCTATTCATTTATCGTATTTTAATCAGAAAAATTTAATTTCGTAGAAGCTTGTTTTTTTTAACGATTTCTTAGTTTCCGTTTTAATTTATTTCCCACTGGTGTGAGTGGAAGGCTATATATAGAAAAGCTAATTAAACAGAAAATTGAATTTAAGGGAAAGATGTGACTTTGTAGGCAGAGACCCTTTTGTCGTACTCTAAAATCCCAAGAAATTTGGAACAACAGTTTATACAGAACTCTAAACGAGACAGCAGTTAAGCGATAACAACATTAAGAATACTGAAATAAAAGGCATTTAATGAAATTTATCACAGACTCGAAAACTAAAACAGTTACTTCGATGATCGAGTTAAGAAAACACGTTTGTTATTTGCATAATCCTCAGGTTGCCGATGCTTTTTGACTTAAGAACAGATGCAAAGAAAAATAAAGTATTCCTAAATCTAAGAATTTAATTTCAATGTTAAAAGAAGGGAATTATATAAAGCAGAAAAAGATCATTGTGAAATATTCATAATTTAAATTCCAATTTAATTTCAAGATTGAAGATTTTTTTATAGTAGTTTTTCGAGTAACGCTATAAATGTGCTTCTACGAAACCTTTTTGACTAAATCTTATTATTCTTTAATTTTATCCTCTAGCAATGGCAGTTCTCTTGTAAACAGCTAAAATCTATTTTTGAAGAGGGTTTAATAAAGGTGAACAATTTATATACAGGGTGTTCCAGGATTATTGGGACAAATTTTAAGGGGAGGTAGGGATTCAGACTTGCACAGAAACCCATGGGCGGAAACATCTTCATTCGGCGCTAGGTGGCGTTGTTCACAAAAGTGTTGAAGGAAGCCGACCTGCATTACCGCAGTCATTTGAGCTGTCATCTCCCGCAGAGGAGCATGGAATGCTTTACGAATACCGAGCTTGCAGATATACACCTGATTTACGGATTGGCAGAAAGAAATGCATGAACAGCAGAAAAATTGTTTCGCGAAAGGCACACACACAGAGATGCACCCGACCGCCAGATATTTGCAGGTAATAGGTATACCGAGGGCATGCCATGAGTGATTCGAATTCCCAGCATGGAACAAAATGTGATAGGTAGCGTTCAAAGGAATCTGAGTACCAGAGTACGAGCCATCACTGCTGCCGTAGGAAGGATCTCGGAGTAGTGTGCATCATGTTTTGCATCGTCAAGACTTACAGCCATACCATCTTCTAAGAGTACCACCAGAGCGCATGTACTATCTGTAACCAATAAATATTTCAGATGATCTCAGTTTTTTGTCTCTTCCTCTCCCGCACCTGTCGTACTACTTTCCCATGACGTTTCTCACCATGAGTTGCTAAGTAAATCTGAGTCATTGAGATGTTACCATTCTCCCTTTAAAGTTTGTCACAATAATGTTGGACCCTTGTATATATATGCATCTGTGTGTATAATAATTTTCTGCTTCGAGTTGTCTTAAGAGAGCTTTTCTTTTACTTTGGTACTACATTCTTCAAGACATCACGCTACATTTAATTCCTTTAATTTACTTGCTTAATAGGAATAGTAAATAAACATAAACTCTCTAAAAAAAGCTCAACTTATCAAGTTTTTATAATGAAGTAACGCATCCACTGAAACTGAACACTTGGCATCCAAAGATTGAATCGTTTGAGTAAGAGAGTAAGATATTTTAAGGTAAGGGTTTGCTATTGAGGGGGGGGGGGCTATCTTATTTTTGAACTATACTATCTATTTTCGCTTTGCTTTTTTAGATTTATCACAGTTTAGTATAATATTTTATATGTATATAATATTACACTATAATTCTCTTTTAGAGTATTTGATAAAATTAAGAAAATTGAAAAATAATATAGGACAAAATAAAAGAGCCACATAAAAATAAGAAATTTCTTAGGCATAGGACAAAGACAACTTTAAGAAAGTTTGGTATATATTATTATGCAATGCATGCCGCAGGTGAGATAAACATTTGAACTATATACTATTTGAAAAATTGTACTGTCACCTGTATAGTGCTCAATGACAGCCGTACATCTAGAAGTTCAACCTGTCTCAGGCTCTGACAACTTTCCTTCCTTCCCTTCGAGAAGGGCAAGACAACAACATTCATTACCCCTTTAAAGCATTTGCCCGTGTCTGACACGGGCGATCTTGTATCTCGCGTACTTTTATGTCTAATGCCCATCTGAGATTCGTTCTAGTACAAATAGATAGGGCTGGATTATAATTAAACCTCCCTAGCCCCCCCCCCTCAACTGAAATTGTAAAAAGTAACTTACATTATACCTATATATTAATTTTCTGTTTTTAAAAAAATTCGATCATTTTTTACTAGTTTTTCCGGGGGAAATACTCGTGTTTTAAGGGGTTAAGCAACTGCAATTCGATAAAGGTGTCCTTAAAACATTTTTGATTCCAGTGAAATATATAAATATAAATAAAATTCTTAATGAAAGATTAAAATTCTCTCAGATTCAACACCCTGAATAACAACTCGAAAATATATTCAACGTTTATTTTAGCGTGATATTCCACAGATATTTGAAAACCTGTCTGCATCTCTCGAAAGTTCTATAATCCTTTACAATATCAGTCATAACTTTCTGAATACCAAGAGCTTTAAGTTTAACGAAAACATGACATTCCCTAGCATTTGGGATGGAATTTAATTTTGCTAGGGCCGGGTGGATTAAATTTGTTTGTTGTTTTGTGTTCCATTTTGTTTATTTTAAAACACTGAGATAAATATAAATACTTTATTAAATTGCTAACTTCATCAACAGCAGATCTCAGAGCATTTGTCATTTGAATATTTAATTGAAAATATGATATTTTGACTAATGGACTCTTTAATATCTAAAATTTTGATCCAAAATCGTTTTTTTTATATATGATGTTAATTTTTCTGCTTAAAGTTGTATTAGATGGTGAAAATAAATCAAAGATTCTCGTTACCGATTTTATTTGGCTATCTACAAATGCATTGCCCAAAGAATTAAAGCTACAAGCTAAGAAGAAAAACTGAACAAGATAGCTATCCACGGGTACAAAACAGAAAATGCTCTAAAAATTAGTATGGAAACTTTAATTCTTTCAAACGATAGAAAAAACACGAAACGCTTCATGACGACAATGCAGTTACAGGTAAATGACAAAACAAATATTGCTTTAAAAGGGTAAAGGAGAGACGCTAAACATCCATCCTCGATCGCCTTGAATAGCTTAGTCAACCATGCACTTGTTTTCCACAGATAGTAAGACAGTATTGATAAGACCTTAGAGCCGGGGTGGGCATTACGCCGATCGCGATCGACTGGTGGACCGCCAAGACAATTTGGAGCGACCGCCTGAAGATTAGCCTTCAGTAATTGTATACGTAAATATTCGAGATTGGCTGACAGTACGCAGACTAAGTCTTCTGCTAGCTATAATTACAAAAACTAACTTAAGATCAAAATGTTTTATTTTTTAATGTGTTTTGAATTGTTTGATAATAAATGCATCATTAGAATTATTTTATTTTTTTTTTTTTTTAATTTATAAATGCAAAAATAAATAAAAAACAAAGAAGAAAAAAAACAAAATCATGCCTCATTGAACATCTATTATTATATTTGTGGCTATTATTATTATGTTTGTATTTTGCGTTTTGCTTTAAACGCGATTCAAAAAGTGAGTTTTTCATTTTATTTACGTAGGTAAATACATATTTCGAATTTATTATTAAGTTATAAGAAATATTATTGACTTTTTCTTTGCCTCACTACACCTACGACCCTGGGCAGTGGGTGCACTCGCGAATTTTTCCAAGGTGGTGTGACGGCTTAGGGTCGAATGTCTACCCTTCTCATATCCTACCCCAATACGCTGTCAAACATATATATATATATTTTCATTTTGTAGATTGTCGAGAACAAAGAACAGTAAGAAATAAATTATTGAATAAATAATTAGCATTAATTAGTAAAAAATTATTAATAACAAATATTAATTAAATTTTACGCACTATATACAAGGGATTATAATCAATTGACAAAAATTATGGTCTATAGAGGAGGTTCCAAACCCGTGCCTACCCCTCCCCCCTTTTTGTGTGCCGCTGATACTAGGTGGACCACAACACCTTGAAAAAATTATAAGTAGCCCGTACCCTGAAAAAAAGTCTGCCCACCTCTGCCTTAGAGAATAATTTTCTACTCTTTCAGAAGTGCGAGATTCAAGTTTTACAAACAAAACGGAAGAATAGGTCTTGTTGTTTTGTGTCGCCCGTGTGTATTCCAAGCATGCTCGATTGGATTTGGGCCAGGGGAACATGCTTACCTCTCCATCGGCTCTATTGTTTCATCTGCAAGCGTAAGTTCTATTAGTCGAGTTGTATGAGGCATGTCATTATCAGGATCTAACATAAAGAAATTGCGAATGGTTGCATTATAAGGATGACATGAGGTCTCAGTATCTTGTTTGTATACTTTTGAGCTGTCAAACTGTCATTCTGAATACCATATTTGCTCGTACATAAACCACCTTTGATTCTAAGCCACTGTTTTTGATAAAAAAAAAATGTTGTCATCAATTCTAGGCCGCATCCCAAATTATTTACACGTTTTTGTGAAAAAAATTGAAAAATCGTGCAAAAGGTTCATATCCGATACTTAAGAAATTTTTAAAGGAATCCTTAACCCGGCACTTCTCGCGCAGGATGTGTCATATCCACCCCGTCTAACTTTTTTCAACGCTCCTTCTAAACCTTTTTTGGCAAATGGATAATTTCTCGTTTAGCTGACTTTAAGATAATATCCTTTGAAGGGCTTTAGCTTGGAAGCGAATTCTAAATATATATGTTTGGATGTCGCCTCTTCGGGTATGTCATATGCTGCGCATGAATCACCGTTACAGTTCTGAATGTAAGTGAGCACGTTTTAAGTCTTCTTTATGCTATGGCGTATTATTGTAGTTACGATGAAGAAATGGGATATTTAAGTAATTTAATAGATACAGTATTTAATAGATATAGTACAACAGAGTATTTTCGGATGAAACAACTCTCTTCGCGGTTAGGATGAGGAAAAATCAATTGATGAAGAGTATAACAGCAAGTATGATTCCTCCACTGAAATCAATCCAGATTAAGAAAAGGGAGACACTGTTGAAAATATATGTTTAATATGTAGCGACACAAAAACATTTGAGAAGAACGTAATGTTAAAGGAGACAACTTGTCGTAGTCTCCCACTACCCCTTTGCATATTATCTATGTTAGGATATGTAGTATTCATAATTAAAGACTAGTCAAATAATAAATCACTTATTTATTATT